>JAOYNC020018659.1:0-15383 GCA_025802115.2 Bertia moriformis
AAGGGGGTTGTCTTTATCTTCATTCTTTTTGTTGAGTTTTGTTTTTTCCCTGGTTTTTTTTTTTGCTTTCCCCGTTTCCTTTTTTCTCCCTCAGGCCCCCCCCCCCCCCCCCGCATGCTGAGCCGAGGCCGAGGCTGTGGGGACCAATCAGAGGGAGCATGTGGCTTAGTCATTGTTTACTCGAACTGTAAGGGTGTTTAAAGGGCAAATAAGGGTATGCGCGAAGAAAAAAGTGAGATTGTGAGCATAAGGTGAGAATAGAGAAATCATAACTGTAGGTAGTTCAAAACGAATGAAATGGCACAAGGGTTGCGACCCGGTATGCGGGTATTTGATTAAATATATATATATAGATCGCAATCGATATCCGGGGATTAAAAGAATGACTTAACACAAGAAAACATTCCAAAAGTAAGAAAAGGTGCTCGAACGCAAGTCTACCATGACGGTCTTCCGCCTGGATCATTTGTCCTCGCTTCATATTCCACTGTCACATTGTCTGTCCGTCGAATCTGTCCCAGCTGATGCGCGCCATTGTGGTGTTGATCGTCTTCGGCGCGCAGGATACTCTCCTGGCTCTCGACATCATTGATAGTCGGCTCCGCTTTCCGGACCATCGATCGACGACTGTGTGCGTAGGATGTCGAGTTCATGTATTTGCTATTTTTTTGGCGACTGGAGTTGTTGCTATACGACCCGAGCGAGCGCTTGCCGAGGATGAGTTCGATAATGGGTTGGAGGGTAGGGATACAGGAGGCGACGATAACGACGTTAGACTCGATGCTGTTCGCTGTCAGTGATGGGTCTGTAGTAGAACGGATCATGAAACGTACTTGGTCCACATGACGAGATCTGCCGTTCCATCTATTCAAGTTAGCGACTGCGCAGCGCAATGTAAAGGAACGTGACTTACAGGTATAGTCGGACTTGTCGGCCAAGCCCTTCAGCTGTGTGCATTTGATAATGGCCATTGCGGAGGCACTGGTTTGTTAGTTGGATCCACTCTAGACGGCGAGGGTGCTTACATAGATCCGAGACCTAATGCTGCGCACAGGGCCAGGCGCTTTCGCAGCGACATATGCAGACTCAAAAGGATGGTCGTGGGGTAAATGGCCAGGTAGAGGTCGACACAAGCTGAGAGCGCTGCGGAATTATCGTTAGGCCAATCCATTGATGCTTATCGAGCGAAACCTACCTCCAGTGAAAATGGCATAGTCGATCAAAATCCAGGTATCTTTGCAAGTTGCCGCACCTTCCATGACCAAATGCGTGTGCCATAGCGCCTTAGGTGGATCACACATGGTAAACAGGATAATAATACAAATCACAGATACCACGGCTGCGAGTCCGGTCAAGAACCAGAGTGCAACGCGATGGAAAAGGGTCGGATTGAGGATCCGGTTCAGCATGGCGCTGACGGCCAGCTTGGGCAGGGTGAAGGAGAGGATGCCGAAAAGGAAGCTGACGGTGTTGAGGAGAATGGCCGTCTCGAGGGAATCCTGACTTAGAAAGACAGCATGCTTGCCATAGCCAATGATCACATTGGCCGTGGTAACGCCGCAGTAAGCTAAGCCCATACACTGGCTCATCAGCATACAGGAAGACAATGTAAACAAGAAGGGCATCTACCATGGACACGGCAATTAACCAGTCATCCGGGCCAAAGTTTTTCAGTAACTTTCCGCGGATTAACATCCTTGCTGCTACAATCAAGGTTGTCAGGCCGGTCAAGGCCCACAAGACCCCGAGGATTTTGGGGCCGCGATTGTCGTCCTCTGTAACCGTCATCTTGGGACACAACAAGACAAAGAACAATTGCCAGTGGAAAAGATTTCGTCCCTGCCGGCACCTTAAATGAAAGTGACAGAAGCCCTGACGAAACAGGCCCCCAGACCAGGGGCGTGAGACACAAGTAAATCTATCACAGCACCGGCATCACAGAAAACCCTTGGTCATAGAGTCAGCAAAAGTTCCATGACAGGTCATTTCACATTTCCATAGATAGAATGGTAGGTGCGACATAGTAATTAATGATAGCACTTCGGACGACCTGCGGCTCGTTCCTATTCGATGTAGGTCCCGTTAATCCCAGGACAGTGTCCGGCTGGTGCATGCAGAACAGACCAAGTGGAGCTCGGCTTTTCAAATGACAGAAGTCCGGGATATGGGGCCGTCAGAGCGTGGGATCTGTGATTGGTCCCATTGAAGTAGCACCTGCACGGCCGTTACTTGTCATATGGTTAGCGTATTCCCCGGGAGCCTCCAGGGAAATACGTACTCCTACTGAGAGTTGCCGCAGTCACTACTCCAGCAGCACCTGTTCGAATCTGGTAATCCAGAGTACACGAGCATGGCACAGCTACAGAAGTACAGCCCCTATTCAAAATGACCCAGACTCATCCGTTGAGCATCCGATCCCCTGGCCGGCTAAAGTACAGGTGATATAAAGAGCGTTGCTCCTCACCTTGTTCGTTATCCCATCCAAACCGGCGTGTGATTCTCAGCATAGTATCCAACCATTCATCATGACCATCAGAAACGGCCCAATCAACGGCACTACCAACGGAATTTCCAACGGAATCTCCAATGGAAAGACCAACGGCGCTGCAAATGGTGCCGAGAAAAATGGACATACGAATGGTGACTTCTCCTTTGACGACAAGGTTGCCATCTCCGCCAATTCCCCAGACAAGGTCCCGGGTTTGCTAAAGGACATTCTCGCAAACGGCCTTACATTTTCCGCGGACCATGATGCTAGTGTTCGGTCCACATTGCTGGACGCGGCACGGTCTTTGGTTCATGCATTGGAGACGCCCCGCGAGACTATGATTAGATACTGCTGGTCGCAGGTATGAATACCCACCGATGCTAGTAGAAAGGTACACTAACGTTCTAGTCCACCACCTACGCTACCGTTGAGACTGGCGTTGACCTCGGACTGTTCACCATCCTTTCGCGAGACGATAGACCAAAGAGTGCGGCTTATCTCGCCGAGAAAACCGGCGCTGACCTTACACTCATCGGTATGAATAGTTGTCTTGCATACTCTCCTTTTCCAAAAAATAAAATAAAATTACTGACTTGATAGCTCGCCTGCTCAAACACCTAAGCGCTGTGGGCGTCGTTGACGAAACAGGACCGGACGAGTACCGTCGGACGGGATTTTCAATTACACTTGGCGTGCCTCGGTATAGCGATGCCTATGCTTGCATGTTAGTATTAGACCCGCTTACCCCCTTTTGAGAAAAAGACTAACAGACCCAGGACTGGCTGCATTACAGATGGTGTCCTGGCGTTGCCTGCATACCTACGCAAGAACAACTATCGCAACCCGACCGACGGCAAAGATTGTCCCTTCCAGCTGGGCTTCCGGACCGACTCGCATTTCTTCGAGTTCCTCCGCGACCATCCCGAACATGCCTCCCAGTTCAACAATCACATGTCTGCCTACCACCAGGGCCGTCCTAGCTGGATGGACGTCGGGTTCTACCCGGTCCCTGAGCTGGTGATGGAGCTGAAGGAGGCAGACGATGTCCTTCTGGTCGACGTCGGTGGCAGCTTGGGTCACGATCTCTCCGAATTCCAGCGCAAATGGCCCGACATGCCTGGGCGATTGGTGCTGCAGGATCTTCCAAACGTCGTCGAGCAAGCCCAAAGCACGTCGCTTCATCCCCGTGTCGAAGTCATGGCCCATGACTTTTTTACAGAGCAGCCCGTGAAAGGTAGGCTACGCCAAATATTCCCGCTGGAAATCAGTCGTGGCTAACGTGAATAGGTGCTCGCGCTTACTACATGCACTCCATCCTGCACGACTGGAACGATGACAACTGCCGCAAGATCCTGTCAAACCTGGTTCCGGCCATGAACCGGGGTTACAGCAAGGTCCTAATCAATGAGAACGTAATTCCCGACACCAATGCCTACTGGGAGACTACCAGTCTCGATATCATCATGATGGCCGACTTCGCGTCCCAGGAGCGCACGGAGCGACACTGGCATTCTCTCGTTGAATCCGTCGGGCTGAAGATCACGAACATCTGGACGGCTCAGCGGGGAGTGGAGAGCCTGATTGAATGTGAATTGGCGTAATCTATTAATTATCGGGGGCGTTTTATACAGTACGGTATTCGGGATCTGGTTCTGATAGTTAGCCATAGTTGGCCTTTGATAATCAGTAATAACATGGGTTTTTATTTTGCATACATTCCAAGTATTCATGGTTCCGGGCAGTTTGGAATAGGGGCCTGTCCATCGCTATGTGCAGAAGTTGAACACAGTGTCTGGTTCGAATTGGACATACAGTAGAAAGGGACTTCGGCTTCTGCTGTGGGGTAGCATAACTAGAGCCAACCGGAGGCATTGCGCCGATAGGTTAATATAAAAATCCGCCGCTAAGTGCCGGAACGAGGATCCCGGAACCAGGATTTCAACCGTTAGACGACCCAATTGGCTCGAAAACTTCCTGGAACTGCTCCTGTCAAGAAGTATCCTCCAATAGCATGTCGGAACTACCGTTGCAACTCACCCATACTATCGGTATGTGGCCAGCAACGGTCCGGGTATCCGGAGCTGTCAGAAGTACATTCGCTGTTGCCGCGGGTAGAAGGGCTAAAGACTAAAAAAAAAAAAAGAAAGAAAGAAAGAAAAGAAAAACCAAATCCTTTGCCCTGACTGGGCCCAGCCAGTCGGTTAGAGAAAGTATGGGGTATGCTTCCCGGTATCCAGACTACTATGCAGCGCCTCAGGGGAGAGTGGACATGTTCCTGAATACGATGCGCGAGATTCAGGGGAAGAATGGGAAAATGGCAGGTACTTAGCGAAATCGGGATGCTGTCTAATTCGAGATTGGTCGTTTTCCGGGGAAACACCAGTATCTGCCAGAAGTGAAATATGTTTTGCTCCACGGACCATTCCCCAATGGTACAGTTGCATAATCAAGACCCCCGGCTCTTTGTTTTCCAGAACGTGACGGGCGTGATGCGGACATTTGTAGTGTGATACGAACAGGCGAGACCTGCGCCGACGCATCGAGCGTTATCATTCTAAAACACATGATCACATCTTTAGAAACCCGGACAAAATACTCCTGCCACTGACATCTTGCGATTCCTCACGACGTGTGATGTTCCGTCATTTCCATCACAGTTGGTGTACGTTGCCATGGGGCCTGGCCACATCGAAATGTTTAATCCCATCGGGTTGCATTTGTACAGAGGGGTCGAGACCAGAGTGTCTATGTTCTGCCAAGGATGTTAGCTGATGCTGATAACGACGAGTCGGGAGCTGTATAGTGCTTACCCGACAAGAAGAAGTATGTGAGCGACTCTGTGCAGAGTCGAAATGCCCCGATTCGGGGTACACATGAGTTCCAGCCATTTCCTCCTTGTCCTCTTCGGCCCCTATCTGTTCTTGGGAGCATGACCCTTCCTGGTGCGAAGTCCGCAAACCTATCATTTTCCTAGTCTTGTCGATGTCTTCGGAGAGAGGGGTTACGGCAGCAAGCGAGATCCTAGAGTTCTAGGCACAAGATAATCTGTGCCACAAGTGTCGTCTAGAAGCTGAACGAACCCTTGTCGATGTTATCATGGTTCCGACGCCTTGTCTCTTGATCAGTAGCGGTAACATATCGCATCTCTTCCAGCCAGGACACTTGATCCAATCACAGTGCCAGCCCAATCATCATTGAATTCTATCCGAAATAAGACTATAGATTTCCGAACGTGTCATCAGATAGTAGCGAGCTTGCGTCGATTCATCGCTGTAGGAGAATCCCGGCAGAGAGCTGGTCATTTGACAACGCAGTACTTGGAAGACCTCCAATTCCCGATACGTTCATTCCCCTCCAATCGACAACAAGATAAAGTTGTTGGAATCGACGTGATGCGTGATAACTGATCGAGACAAGCAGAAGCACGGCCAGTCTATAGGGGGCGGGACTTGGTGATGGCATCGCAAACGTCAAAACGCAGAACTGGGGGGTTATTGATCACAGAGTCTTTCGCTAGATCATGCCAAGCGGTGACGGATACGTACGCCTCGTTATCAAAAGGTGGACGATGCGAATGTCAAGATGGTCGGTGGAATAGGTGCAGTGCCGGGGTCATTCGAGTCGACTGAACCGAATGCATATCAGATTGCACGACGATCGACTCAGGTAATGGTCTTTTATGGCGTCTCAGTCACAAAAAATGTGGCGTTGAACCTGTCAATAGTGGTAGTGCATTATGACAAGGTCGGAGAGAGCTTAGAACACGGTGATATCGCCATCATTCAACCAGTGGTCGAAGAACGGAACTCATTGGGGTTCCGTCTCAATCAAAGCCGGCAAGAAAAGATAATCTCCCTCACAGGCTCGAATGCAAGATACGCAAGCAGGTCTTTGGTCTGTAAATGAGGTTGCTAACTGACACCAGATTGGCCAAGAACTTGGTACGTGAAGGCCAGACGTCCGCTACCATTGGTCCATACCTGGGATGGGATATCTTAGAACACCAATTCGCCACGGACGCAGTGTACCTGGCATTCAAGCCAGATGAAATCTATGTATTGCTGCAGGAACAGAGACATTGACTGGATTCCTTGTAGGTGGAGGTGAGAGGTGGGCAAGAACGCATGCATCGAATGTTGGTCCGTAGACACGCTTCAGGAATATGCTGACTTACAGACCGTCATTGTCACTACGAAAGTTGCCTCGCAATTCCATCTTTGTGACGCTACATACTACTAATCTGTACAGCAGGTCTCACTACCAGTACCCCGCTCTTTATGATGCAGGATGTACATGTCGAGCGCAAGCCACTGCAGTAGTGACTCCTCAGTCAATTAGAATGAGGCATAACTGATTCGAGCTGTGACCCAATAAGATCCACCAAGTGCCACCTGAGCTGATTGATTACGTCGGGCCCCTCTTCGGCGGCCTATTTATTGAGCTCTCTACCTGTCCCCTGTCCGAGGATTAACAACAATCTTCTCATACTTCCAACTCACAAGGTGCGATTGTTGATATCCTAGCACAATGGCAACGGAAACCGAAGTGAAATCAAGTGTGCCCCTTGGTGGCACCAACGGGCATCTTGAAAAGTACACCCACCCTCCGGAGACCAAGGAAAAGCGTGAGCATCGAGACCCTGTCCTTTGTGAGAACAAAGCTGATGCAATATAGTCCACTACGCAGATTTGACCGCTATAGATCTCTCCGAGTTCGACCGTCCGGGTGGAAAAGAGAAACTTGCGGCGCAATTGAAGGATGCTGCACATGAAGTTGGTATGATAGCCGTCCCTCATTGATCTTTTTTCATTCGTTGAGTGCACCCGACGCTGACCTGAATTGCGCCTAGGCTTCTTCTATGTTACGAACTTCGGTCTCACTCAGGAAGAAATCGACCGGCAGTTCGCCATCGGACGCGAGTTCTTTGCTCTTCCCGAGGAAGAACGGATGCAGTACCGCGCGCCGCTCGAGGAAGGAATCTACAATGGTTATCGTCCCCTGGGCTCCATCGAAATCCTACCGGGGCTGCGTGACAACATCGAATTCTACAACGTCATGAAATTCCTCCCCCAGTATGAACGCAAGCATCCCGATGTCTACCGACAGCACTGGGCGGAGATCGAACGGTTCCATCGACATGTGCACGAGCACGTTGCCTACAGGCTCTTCCGTCTGCTGGCCATGATCCTCGAAATCCCCGAGGATCAGCTGGAAAACGGCCATCGCTACGAGGCCAACTGCGACAGCGGCCTGCGCTACATGATGTACCGCGCGCGCTCCGAGGAGGAAAACAACAACTTCAGGGACCTCTATTCGCGTGGCCACACGGACAATGGCACCATTACCTTTGTCTTCCAGCAGCCAGTCGCCGCGTTGCAGGTGAAGAAACACGAGGACTCGGACTGGGAATGGCTGCGCATCCCCCCCGGCGCGATCGCCGTGAATATTGCCGACATGCTCTCAATCGTATCGAATGGATACCTGAAAAGTGGCATCCATCGAGTGGTCGTGCCCCCTGAGGATCAAGCATGCCACGACCGACTCGGACTGCTCTATTTCGTCCGCCCAAGTGACCGACTGATGCTGAAAACTGTGGATAGCCCACTTTTGCGCCGGCTGGGATACTACGAGGAGGGAAAGAACGCCGATATTGATGTTCCGGCCATCGAATGGACTCGGGCGCGTGTTCGCAAGAACTGGTCCAGGTCACCAACGGATCCCAATGCGGGTACGACTCTGGCGGGTTTCTCGGTGAAGCATTTCCATGATTAATTTATACAGTGTAGATAGTGTTGAATACTACAAGCCGAATTCACACCCCCACAAAGTATCTCCATAGCAATAATGTTCAGCTCAGCCACCGGCCCGTGAGCTCCACCTCGCTCAGCTTTTCTCTGCGCGCCATGCCGATCCAAGAGGGGTAATGCATGCCAATTGAGTTTATGGCGAATTAAGGCCTACGGAACCCCGCGCTTATTCAGAGAAAACAGATATTGATGTGTTGTCATTGCTCAAAACACCCGAAACTAAACTAGGGCTAAATCTTGTTCAATCGAGACTTCCGGGTCACAGCTGAGGTGCGGAGCATCTCATTAGTGAGAATCATGACGCCCTCGTCCGCTCCGATCCCCGGTTTCGACAGTAGAAAGTCAGGTTGCGTTGCCAATGCCACATGCGCCGTGATGCGTGCAGACACGTCTGTTTCATTAGCGGAGCCTCCCAAGCAGCACCCGACCATTCTCGCCCGGCAGTAGAGTACGGCATCGATACTATTGTGGATGGAACCCAGGTCGGGCATCTTAATTTGCACAAAGTCCACAGCACCGGCGTCCGCAAATTCCCGAATGTCGTCGAGCGTATTGCACCATTCGTCCGCCACGATTTGCACTGGAATGGCCCGTTCCCGCAGTCGCAATCGGAGATTCTTTAGTCGCTGAATTTGTGCGGCCTTGGTGGCGGCGATGATCGGGGACTCCACGAGAAGATCGTACGGCTGAGCGGCCCGCTGGAGCTCGCCCAAAAAGGACACCAATTCGCCATCGTCTGGGAACAAGTCTCCCATGGTGCCGTAGACGTCGAAGTGCAAGCGAGGACGATACCCTGGCGCTCCTCGTTCCTGTACACGTCGGGATACTTTTTCCACAAACTCCAACATGGCCGACCCTCGCGGCCCAAGATCATGAACGTGGATAAAGGATGCGTGGGGTAGCATGGCAACTTGCTTCATGATCATACGGTCCAATTGCAGGAAGTCGTCGCGGTGGCAGGAAGCCAAGATATCCACAGGCCGGTCGACGATACTTGTGCCCCATTCGTGGGCGATGATTTCAGCCGCGGGGCAGAGATGAACCAATGTCGTGGCAGATAGAAGCACCTGCGACAGACCATAACGAATGGCAGAATGCAACCGAAGATTCTGTAGTTCTGGCCACGGCGAGTCGACACGGATGGCATTAGGCCGGAAATGGGAAATGTCGCAGTTCAGCAGCCATGGCTTGACCACAGACTCGAGCAAGGGAAGATGCTCGCTGGCGTTGAAAAGTGGATCGCGAGATGCGGCACCAGAAAAGATAACATCGACACAGTCCCCCACGGCCCATTTGCCATTGGGCAAATGCAGCAGGATGGAAATCACTTGGCCGGCCTGAACGACTTGCTGAAATCCGGGCGTACGGGGGGCGATATTGTTGACTAGGGGATCGTAGGTTGGGCTCTGGCGAACAGCCTCGAGATCCTTCACAAAGTAGCCGGAGAGGCCAGTAACGAATTCAACGTCGAATGGCTTCATTATTCAAACGAGTCAATTGATTGAGAAAGATTGCGTACCTGTACACATGCCATTGAGGAGCCAGCTATATACATCGTTTAAATTATACTCTGGGCACGCTGTTGTGGGTTTTGCTTACGGTGGATCCTCAAACTGAGATATATCACTATTCAGGAGGGAAATTCTGGATACATTGGCGAGATTTGATACAGGTATATTTTCCGTAGTCTAATGCAAGCTAGGCGTGAGCGCACACGTCGATCCTCCAGCTGAAGCCACCGGTAATGTTGATTATAGCATGGCTGCGAATGGTAGGCTCAAACCACTGGAGTACCGAGATTCACCGATACCGTTTTGGTCTGGGTGTAGTTGAACAGCGCCTCTTCGCCCAGCTCTCTCCCAATGCCCGACTGCTTGAAGCCACCAAAGGGCAACTGCCAATGGACTCCATTGTACTGATTCACCCACACCGTACCAGCTTTGATCTTGTTGGAGACCTCGATGGCGGTCTTGAGGTTTTCGGTGTGGATACCGGAGGCCAATCCATAGGCAGTGTCATTTGCGGCCTCGACAATCTCGTCGGTCGTGTCAAACTTGGCAATTACACCTACTGGACCGAAGATTTCTTCCCTTACGATGTCCATGTCGCTGGAGACGCCGGAAAAGATGGTCGGCTCCATGAAGTAGCCCGGGCGATCGACGCGGTGACCTCCGATTTCAACTTGGGCGCCGGCCTTTTTGCCGGAATCGACATACCTAGAAGTGGATTTAGCAAGTTGCCTTCACCGGTCCCAAATATAGACATACCCAAGAATACGATCCAGCTGAGTCTTGGAGACCTGGGCACCATGGGCGGTCTTTTCATCCTCGGGAGATCCAATGACTCGTTGCTGAACGCTTTCTTTCAGCTTCTGGACGAATGTATCGTAGATGCCAGACTGCACGTAGATCCGACTGCCTGCACAGCAATTCTGTCCCATGTTGGAGAAAATTCCGTTGTGAATCCACGGAACGGCCTGGTCAATATTGGCGTCATTGAAGACGATATTCGGCGATTTGCCTCCGAGCTCCAGCGTGACCTTCTTGAGGTTGGACGATGCTGCATCCTTCAGGATCTGACGGCCCACGGCTGTAGATCCTGTGAACGCGACTTTGTCCACGCCCATATGGCGAGAGAGAGCAGATCCGGCAATGTTACCATAGCCGGTGATAATGTTGATGACTCCTGGAGGGAATCCCGCTTGGACGATGAGCTCAGCAGCGACCAGTGCAGATAGCGGAGTGACCTCCGCGGTCTTGATGACCACGGTGTTCCCGCAGGCAATGGCCGGTCCGATCTTCCATGCCCACATCATCAATGGCTGTTGGGCGTAAGCATTCGCCTGAATTAGGGACATGTTCGAGGGCAACTCACGAAGTTCCATGGGATAATTTGACCGCACACACCAATCTGGAGTACTTACATTAGCTGGCCGGTCCTGACGTGCTCAATGGGCAGGGAAAAAACAATACCGGTTCGCGTCGGGTGTAGTTGAAATTCGTGGGACTCGTGTCGATAACACGGCCCTCGATCTTGTCTGCCCACCCAGCATAGTATCGGAGGCAACCAATTGCACCTTCAATGTCGCCCCGGGCGCCGTTGATCGCCTTTCCATTGTCCATAGACTCCACCGCCGCCAGCTTCTCCAGGGACTCTTCCATCAATGTAACCAACTTGTAGAGGTATTGCGATCGTTCGGTAGGAGTGGCCAGTTTCCACGGGCCGTTCAGGGCCTTTCGAGCAACCGCCACGGCCTTGTCAACATCGTTTTCGCGAGCTTCGCTGACAGCGCAGATTTTCTGTTCGGTTCTGGTACAGTATAGTTAGTGCTGGAAGTTGGTGCAGTGGCCAACTGACATACGCTGGATTTATCTGTTTCTCAGTCAATCTCAATTCTCGGGGGAGGGGGATAATACAGAGCAGCACATACCACATCAATGGTGCCACCACCGGATCCGGCTACAAATTCATTATTGATGAACCTGCTGCGTTTAGTGCATTTTCTGTAGAGCCAAGGATTGAGCAGACGTACAGTCCAGTGGGCTGCTGGTAAGAGAGGCCCGTCGGCGTGGTAAGAGAGACAGCAGTTGTTGTCGCCATTATGGAAGCAGTTGAAGTGGTTTAGGTCGAAATCGGACTGAACCACGAGCAGAAAACATAGTTGAACTGGGCATCTGATGACAAATCGCGGGGTCCATGAGGGGTTCTTAACAGGTTTTGTATTCGTCGAGGCCATTAGTATTGGAATACATCATTTATGCCCTGTTTGTAAGGTGTCAACAGCAGTGCTTGACCGGTTAGTCTATCCGACGTGGACTTGGCACTGCGTCCCCGATTTCTACCACTTTTGATAAGGTCAGTCTCGGATGGCTGCGGCATAGAATATATCGAAAATATATAGGATCCGAGTAAGATCCATTCACAGGTGACCTGGTATCCTTTGAACAGGACTTACAAGGGGACCGTGATGCCAGCGGAATGTGCGCAATGGACTATGCGGATTACCGAGTGGCCTCTGGTAAAGGAAGTGCAAGAATCCTTAAATGGACGGAAGCTCCGTGGCCTATAGATCATCCTTTATACCATTGTGGGCTTGGATATCTGATCCGAGATAGATTTGGTTGCCGTATGACTATCGGAATCGTTTCCGAATATATATATATATTGTAGAAGTAACCATGTTAGCGAACATGGACGGACACATTCACCATGAGACAAGAAACAAAATCACATTTGACAGGAGACTTGATTGCTTCTGCCGTGTCGGCGACAGTTGTGACTCCTGCGGTAACCATCATTGACCGGTCAGTTAATAAATCTCCTTGAAAGTAAAGTTTCTTTACTGACAAAAATCATGCCACAGGGCTTTGGTTGAGAAAGCGTCATGTAACTGGCCGATACTACGTGGCTTGAGATCCCATGCTTTGGATGCTCTGAGGCGACCAGGCCGATTTGTCTTCTCTCGTCCGTTTGGCCTCATCTGGACGCTGTACGCAGCCACCTATGCCGTCGCCAATGGGGCTGACACCATCACAAAGGAAACGATTCCGACATCCCCAGTACGGGATTCCATTGTCTTCGGGTCGACCTTCGCCATTAACGTGCCCCTGGGAGTGTGGAAGGATATGCGCTTTGCACAGCTGTTCAGTAACTGCAGCAAGGAGGCGACTGTTGCACTACGAAACGTGCCCACTCGGGCATTTTCCAGCGTTGGAACGGCTATATTTCTTCTCCGCGATGGCATAACTATTTCTGGGTCTTTCACACTGCCTTCATATTGTGCCGGGGCCATTCCAGACAGCCTAGCGGCAGATCCGCACTCGAGAACTGTAATAACGCAAATCGTTGTGCCAGTTCTATCCCAGCTTATGGCGACCCCGGTGCACCTTCTCGGTCTGGACGTATACAATCGACCTAAAGTAGCTGCAACGAGCGAGAGGTTTACACTCATGGCACGATACCTTCCATCGGCGACCGTTGTTCGATGTATCCGCATCATCCCGGCGTTTGGATTCGGGTGTTTGACGAACATGGAGCTACGAGAATATTTTCACAGTAAAATTAGACTAGAGTACATTAACCAATGAGGAAAATGATTTATATGGGATTCATTCATTGCCGAGTATCATTTACATGACGGACTTGCCCCATAAGCCTTGCAACAGTAACGGCCTCCCTCAACGCCTTCCCAACATGACCGCGGACTCCTGCCTCCTCCAGCACCATCAATCCTCCAATGGTGCATCCCTCTGGCGATGTCCCTTGATCCTTCAGCAAAGCGGGATGGATTCCACTCTGTAACATCCCTGCTGTGCCCTGCATGGCCTGAAAAACAGCTGTATGCGCGAGGTCTCTCGGGAGTCCCACCGCGACGGCAGCGTCGATCATTGCGTCAACAATAACCGCAAAGAATGCAGGTGTCGAGCCTCCAACAGCGGTGATGACTTCCATCTGTGTCGGGGAGACGTGCACGGTACGACCGATTCTGCTGAAAATAGCGTCTGTAATTTCCGCGCATTCCGGCGACAAAGGAGAATCTACGGAGTTTTCAACCGCAGTCAACGACTGCGAGACCAAGGCGGCAATGTTCGGTAGAGTCCGCACCACACGAGCCTTGGGCGTGTTGTTGCCGTAGAGAGTTGCGTACAAGCGTTGTCGTGTCCAACCAGCTGCTACGCTGATCAAAATTTTGTCGGTGATGGCATCACGGAAACCAGGCTGTGTCAACGTCCTCTCAACATCCGCGGGGTCAGTCGCAAGAATGATGACGGCGGAATCATCAACCACTTTGATATTGTTGTTGCGGGATATGGAGAGGTTTTCTAGGTGAGATAAACGCTGTTTCAGCCGATTTTCCGAATTCTGTGTTCGCACACAAGCGATGAAGTGTGTGAAAAGTGCCCTGTTGTTGATTGTAGGTAGATTAGAGGCTAGGCTGTTGATTATGGCGGTTCCCAGGTTGCCTTTTCATGAATTAGACTTGTAATGAACAACTATGCGAAAATAGACATACCGCAGCCTAGGACGCACAGCGTGGCGCTCTTTAGTTCAGTCATAAATGCCGATACCTTGATAAGCATCATCTAGGTGGAAGATACGAATTTAAAAGGTTGTCATGCCCTAATTCGGAAAGCTACCCGAATGCAAGATACTCGGCCTGTGATTCCGATAACACCAAAGGAATAAACATGTCACGAATACGCAAAAAAGGGGAAAGGAGCCGTGGCATGCGAGCTAGATCTGATAAACATAGAGGAGAGACAGAAATAAAATGAAAGAGATATCGCAAGAAATGTACAATTCTACTTGCAGAAATCTACTCCTTGTCACGGGCTCGGAATAGAAGATAATAATGAATCGATGTTCCTATCTAAGCTATTGTAGCCATCGACGAGAATATCGAATCTGAAGGGAAAGAAGAAGAGGGATCTATCTACAGGACGGAAAGGGGTTGTAGGTTGTGTGGCTGCGCTTGGTGCTTCCTTCGTTTGCCTGCATGGCAGCGTTTGTCGATATCGGCCACCAGGGCGATGTTGAGGTTCCGAGCCGTCACACTCCTAAACCAGAATATCTATCCTGCCTCCACCCCAGGTCCAGGTCTATATTCACGATGGTTCGTCTCATCATAAGTATAATTTACTGACATATAATTTCCAATACAGTACCTATACATTTTAATGGATGCACCCGACGAATTAAATACAAGCAATATCTTACTCCGCATATAGGAGACACAGTTCTGATGCAGGGTGGCACTGGATTTCGGGCACGCAGCCGAGGTGGCCATAGATCCCCTTCGTGTGGAGAGAGATAGACATCGAATTTTAGCGTAATGTATATAATTTGGGATATCTTTCCGCAACTTCAGTGAGCCCCTGCAATGTATTTTGCGCCTTACTCGATTCTGGAAAACAAACGGATTGTCTATTCCCCGCAAGTCGTGAATGTAGTTAGTAATGATCCATCAGGCATTATTGGCACAGGAAAAGCTCATACTGCTCGGATCGTCATGATGTCACGGGCTCGGAATAGAAGATAATAATGAATCGATGTTCCTATCTAAGCTATTGTAGCCATCGACGAGAATA
>JAOYNC020018758.1:0-15359 GCA_025802115.2 Bertia moriformis
ATCTGAAATCAAGAGTGAGCAGGACGAAGAAGTAAGCCAGCCCTCACGCAACGAAGCAACTCGACTAACCACCTGTTAACCAGGGAGAAACTCCTGTCCCGATCACCCGAAGAAGCAAGGCAAGAATAGCACTCACGCGAACTGCGACGATGACGACTCTCCAGCCAAAAGGACCAAGAAAATCCCCTCCAAGGACCGGCCCCTTGGACCTCATCCCTACAACGCTTGGCGAAGCCAGCGCTGAAGACAAAACCATCATCCGCATGGAAGAAACCGGGGGCAAGACCTGGCCTGAGATTCGGAATATAATGGAAGACATCACGGGCACGAAGCTCGGAGGCAGTACTATGGCAGATCGCTACACTCGTATGAAGGCTAATTCTGTGGTGTTCGAAGTATTCCTCTGCTCTTGTACTTGGTCTTCGTTACTGACTATAGAATAGGAGTCCTGTCTGCTTCAGGCTGGGATTTGATTACGATCGGATTCAACTAATTTATAAAGCATCAAAGTACATAGTCAAATGAATAGTACCAGAGGTTCAAGACATGGTATTTACCATCATTCACACTAAACTTCTATAAAACACACCTGTATAGCGGCGTCTACCTCTACTGACACTTTTTATTCACTCCAATAACACATCGCCCCTCTCCAGCTTTTCCTGTGCTATACGCCTCTCTTAACCCTTACAACACCAGCAAGACATAGAACATGAAGGAAATGTCTTTCACAGCCATGAATGGCGATATCATGGACCTCCCCTTTGCGAAACAAGAGCCTGGTGAAATGACCGAGTCTTCGATTTCTAGAGCTAAAGAATCCAACTACGGAGTTAGCTATCTTTCTACCACCGCAGAAGTGATTTACTCGAGCAACACCAATATGCTATCTAACAGAACATAGTCCCCCCCCTTCTAGGTCCACGCCGCAAAAGAGATCTCGCGGAAAGAAGCATACGATCACCGATGTAGATGCACGCGACAATGACGGCGAAGGAACCCCGACCAAGGAAAGCAAGAGCTCTCCTAACAAGAAGACCAACGGTCTGGGCCCAATGCAACTAGCTATGGGGGGGGGGGCTGCTATGGAACACAAACTGATCATGCATATGAAGGGGACTGAAGTGAAGGGTTGAGCTGGGATACAAGAGGCACTTGAGGATATCATGGGAAGCAAGCTGGTGGGCGGCACGCTTCGCAAGCGCTACACAAGAATGAAGGCCAGTTTCGTGGTTTTTGAAAAAGAGGATGTGGGCGATACTGCCTCTCATTTGCCTTTCCTTTTACTTCATATCTCAATGACTCTATTGAACTTACGGACTGACAAACCCAAACAGAAGTCCCGCCTTTCACAGGGGAGAGGGAAATCGAAGAGAAATTGGAGGACGAGAAACAGCAGAGAATTGCGGACTATATTGAAATCAAAGGTGGGAATAAATATCCTACGATGGCGATCCAAAAGAAGTTCAAAGAGATGAACAAGAAGCGAAACGGTGTCGCTGCTGTCGGGGTTGACAAGGAAGTGACATTTTGATAAGGGCTTTGTTATTGTTTGGTGAATGCGATTCGAGTTGGATCTAGTGCTGGTATTTGCGACAGTCGACATAGTTCAATACTACAAAGAATCTAGTTAACGTTTATCTCCAGAGGCTCAGAAAAAATAATGCAGACAATGAAGCTTTCTATTTATTTACCCCGGATGCAATACAATAGATCCACAGAGTCACTTTTCCTGTTTAACACGTCTTCTGCTCTCATTCACCTTAGTAACTCTACCGCAACATTTCCTGTGTTATGCACATTCTCCTTCCCATACTCCAGCGACAGAAAACTGAACCATCCATGTCTTTCACGTCTACCAACGGGGACACCATGGACCTTCCTTTCGCAAAGGAGGAATCCGTTGACGATCCAAGCAAAATGGCTACGATCCAGGAACCTTCGACCTCAAAAATCAAACAAGAAAATGGAGCAAGTCATCCACACCTCCATAGCCAGCCATACCGACTAACCGCTCTATCCAACAGAACGAAACCTCAACTCCCAAGAAGCGCATTCGCGAAAAGACACAGACCACGATGGATGAGAACGAATCACCCACCAAGAAAAGCAAGGCAAAATCCCCCGGAAAAAAGACTGGCTTGGGCCCTATCCCGCCGAGATACGACGAAGCGAACGAGGAGGATAGATTGATTATCAAGATGAGAGAGAAAGATGGACAGGGATGGGCAGACATTCGCAAGGTTATCGAGGAGATCACTGGAGTCAAGCTCGGTAGTAGCAGCCTTTCAAACCGTTATGGGCGCATGAAGGCCAACTTTACTGTTTTTGAGAAAGAGGATGTACATTGGTCTGAGCTCGCCTTTTTGTAGCCATGGTACTGACATGCAAACAGGCAGATTACCTTCTGCAGGCAAAAAAAGACATCGAAGAGAAGATGGAGCATGAGAAATGGCAGAGGATCGCTGATGCCATTGAAGCAAAGAGCGGAAATAAGTATCCTACGTCTGCGGTGCAGAAGAAATTCAAGGAGTTGACCAAGAAAGTTAACGGAAACGGGGCGGCTGTGGCTGTCGAGGAAGAGTGAGCCTTTATGATAAGGGATCGGTTACGACTAGAATCTGGATACGGCTTGGATTAGATTTAGCCCTGGGATGTGCGATGGAGAATCAGTTGGAGTGGCTCGATAGTAGTAGTTATAGAAAGGAGAATCTTCCCAGTCAACGGCCATTCCCAAAAGATATACCCTTTGTAATGCATAATGAAAATTTCCAATAATTCAGTTCAGACTCACAATACAATAGACTTATATAGCCACTCCTGCCTAGCACTTCTTCCGCTCCATTCACCCCAGTAACACTTCCCTAATATCTCTTATTTTATACACACCTTCATTATCTGCATATCCCAGCGACTGAAGATCGACTCATACATGTATCTCATGCTCATAGACGGCGATAACATGGATCTAACTTTTGCCGAGGAATCAACCAATCCAAGCGGAATGACGGCGACCTCGGAGTCACCAAAGTTCAAGGTAAAAGAAGAGAAAGACGAAGCAAGTCTCCCATGACTAGTTCCAGACATCTAGGCTAGCCCACTACACCCAACAGGGCGAACCTCTCCTCAAATCCCTACAGCAGCCCCGGCAAAGCAAGCTTGTGAAAAGACGCGAGCCATGGAAGACAAGAAACGAATCTCCGCCAAAAAAGAGCAGAGCCGGAAAGAAGATTGGTCCTTTAGGCCCGATACCTACAAGCTACGAGGAGGCTGGATTGGAGGATAGACTGATTATCGAAATGAGGGAGAGGGATGGAAAACAATGGCTGGGTATAACAGCGGCTATTGAGGAGATTACCGGCACAAAATCTGGCAACACCATCATGAAGAACCGTTACGCGCACATGAAAGCCAACTGTGCTGTTTTTAAAATGGAGCATGTATATCTCTCTATGTTCTCTTGTCTTTGGTGCCATGGTTCCTAATAATGCGATGCAACTTTACAGGAGTCAATTTTCTTGGATGTCAAGAAAGATATCGAGGAAAAGTTTGAGATCGAGAGGTGGTAGAAGATTGCTGACGGTATTGAAGCGAGATGTAGACAAATTTATTCGGCTACTGCCATCCAGAATAAGTGCAAACTGCCGAGCAAGAGGGTCAGCCCGAGTCGTGAACGATGGGTGATTACATAGAATTTGGTGTGGTTTGGATTTAGCCCTATAGCTGAATAGTCACCATCTTTCGTTACCAAAGACAATGCTTAGTCCCAGAAGCTCAGGACATGATATACAATGGAAATTTTTGTCATTCACCAGACTTCTTTAAATTAGACCTGCATTGTGACCTCTTAACACTTTGCACTAATCCACTTCAATAACACCTCATTTTCTCCCCCAACTTCGTTTCCTGTATTTACGCATCTCTATCCCTCCTCCTCTTCTCTAGCGACAGCGACCCAACGTCCCACGAATCGTATATGTCATTTATGGCAATCAACAGTGACGCCATGGATCTGTCTATCGCAAATGAAGAACCAGTTGAATCGAAAGAAACGGCAATGTCCCCCAAATCCCCACACCCTGAAGAGCAGCTCAGCGAAGTAAGACATCTACGTCACTACTCACAAGAATATCTGCTAACCTTCTCGATCCTACAGAGCGAATACCCGTCTCCCACCCCCACGCCCAGAAAGCGCTCCCGCAAGAAGAGTACCACCGACGCATACGAGCAAGAGTCACCCAGCAAAAAGACCAAGAGCAAGTCCCCCAAGAAAGCCATCGGTCTCGGTCCTATCCCCACCAGCTACCATGAAGCCTGCGATGGGGACAAGCTGCTTATTCGCATGAAGGAGGTTGACAACAAGCCCTGGGCGGAGATTAAGAAAGTGTTGGAGGAGATTACAGGTACGAATATGGGGACTGGGCTGCCTACTCGATATTCGCGGATGAAGGCGAATTTTGTTGTTTTTGAGGCGGGTGATGTACGTTTCCTTTCTTCCCTACCCCGGTTCAAGTGGGACCAGTGATTTGACAGCTGTGATAGGAGCATGTTCTCATGCAGTCGAAGAAGGATATTGAGGGCAAGTTCGAGGTGGAAAAGTGGCAGAAGATCGCCGACTTGATTGAAACCAAGACTGGCAACAAGTATCCTTCTTCTGCCGTGCAAAAGAAATATAAGGAGTTGAACAAAAAATTGAACAGAAATGGTGTTGCAATCAATAACGAGGAGTGAGCATGCACTGGATTTGGCTATAATTTGGCGTCTGAACTTGGAATGTTTGCCGGGAGAACCAAAGTAGATGTAGTTATCTTCTTTGGGTATGGAATGCATAGTGAACTGTCATGACGTGGGCACAACCACTACTACTGGGTTAGGTCTATCGCACAAGCCAGGGCATATTTAATTTAAAAATTTCAGTTACTGCTGTACGGTAATATTCACTGACAAGCTTCTGCTGCTCATTTAAGTGGCAATTCGAACTCCAGTTTCCTTATCCCCCCTCCACTTCCCCCCTCATCTCTCAAACACAGGGATAGTATGAATCTTCATTGAAGGAGAAGCCAGTCAAGGCCAAAGAAGACTACGAAGTAAGCCACTGGCTAATCCTGAATGATCCTTGTTGACACACTATTCAACAGAACAAATCGCCCGCCCCATGACAGCCCCCAAGAAGAAGCGGACCCGCGAGAGGAATGGCATGATGGATGGAAGCAACGCAGATGAGCGGGATGAACTAGCCAAGAGAAGCAAAATTGGGGGCAGACGCTCTCAGAGAGATTGATGTATGCCTTTCCACCCGCTAATTATTATCTTATGCCCACAAGCTAACGTGAGCATCAACAGGAAATGCTCGAGACAGAGGAATACATTGGAGACAAAAAAGACACCCTCGCATCAATCCCGGTCTCTGGAGCTGTTGGAGATCTACCAGTTGCTCCATATCTGGGTGGTACTTCCTCTCAGCCATCGCTGTCCGAATTGTCCAGCGCGTCTTCGTTTCCCTCTCTTTTCTCTGTCGAGGCATGCATCCTTTATGTGAAGCCGCTAACAACAAACCCAAACCATCACTGTCACCGTGTGCACCAGTCTCGCAGATGTGATTACTGCCTAGAATTGGAAAAAACCCTGTCGCCCAGTCACACGCCCTTTGTGGCCCATCGTTGGCCGTCTGCTTGATTCACGGTTGGATATTGACTTTGATCAGTAGGTAGGAGAGAGATACGGAGCAATTGAAGGCGCATGACCATACCGAAAACCTCGCAATAAGACTGTTCACTCGTTGTAGTCTATTGATAGGAGCCTTTTTCGTGTTGTCAACCTCGCGCGGGTTGCGGCTGGCATGGAAGAACTTGGTGAGGATGAGATGGAGGTTAAGGAAGATGTGTGAGATTGTGGATAGTCGAGATGCAGGATATGTCTTTATTTTCGGTCCAAGGGCGTACAAAAAGCTGAATAGAAAGCGAACAGAAATATTGCTGCAGTCGAGTGAACTGGGGAGATCTAGCCCTGGATGGCCAAGAAAATGATCAAAGTAGTCGAATAGCTATCACTTCCCAATACAAAAAACGAAGTCAAGACTATACAAAGGTCTGGGGCGTAGTATATATTGGAACTGGCTAGTAAAGCCGTGCAGGGGCCTTTTTACTGACATTCACTCCAACCACCCCTCTACCTCTAGTCTCCTCGCCTTTGCCCCATTTCCACCGCAATACCTCCTTCATCTTTTAAACAGCGACAACAGTTGAACGCTAAGAAGGTGTCTTCTATGGAAAGCAACAACAAAAACATGGAGCTCTCTTCTGTAAAGGAAGAGCCAGTCCGTGCCAAAGAAAAGGACAATAAGGACAACAAAGTAAGTCATCCACATTTCCCTCATGACTATCTAGTGTTAAATAGCCTAACACAAAATGTCAAACAGAACGGATCTCGCCCCAAGCCCATCCACAAGAGACGACCCCGCAGGAAAAAGCAGGTCATCGTGGATGGCGAAAATGTGAAACCCACCGAGACGAACAAAACCAAACCGTCCATGAACAAGCCTGATGATGGCCCTGCTCATGGTCCTACACGTACGAGTCCCAAGGCTGAGAAGATATATCCTATCGATTATGCCCCTGAATATGAGCAAAATGTCCCCACGCCAGCCCTGACTGTTCCCGCCCCGTCAGCGACTTCAGGTCAGAATGTCTCTTCTCAGCCCTCTATTCCCAAATCAGCTGGCGCATCATCATATCTCCCGCATGCTCCCAAATCTCCACTTCCGTATCATATTCTTTTCGCAGAGGCTTCTCAGATGTGCATCGGTTGCGTGAAGTCACTTACATCTGACCCGAGCCACCGCTGCCACCGCGAGATCAAACTCCACAACTGCGAGCGATGTGTGCACTTGAATAAGAGCTGTATATCACTCCCACGCCCCTTGCGGTCTATCATTGCTCGTTTGTTGAGGCATCGCGCGGACGCGGACTTTGGTCAGCAGGTGGAGAGCGTTATTGATAAGCTGGATGTGTATGTGTATGGTCGTCACGATGAGGGTCAGGATGAGACGCTGCACTTATTACGTTCTATCGATAGGAACCTTTTCCGTATCGCCAATCTTTTGAAAGTTGCAGCGGATGGTGAGGAGTATGGTGAAGAGGAGGGGGTTGATGAGGGCGTGTTTGGAGTTATGTAGGCCGATTGTATCGTCTTCCATATTCGAAAAGAGTCTAAAAAGCTGAGCAAAAAGGTTAATGGATGTTGTGACAAAAAAAAAAAAAAATAAAACGAGATCAAGACTTGTGTGTATCTAGTTTTAATCGAACAGTGTCGCTTCCAATACCAAAGGCAAATAATGTCAATTCCCATGGTCCAGTGTAATGGAGCTTGCCTCATTCCACTGTAGACTTGTCACCTCAGTAACTCTTGAACCTCTGTACCCAACTTCATTTACTGTGTTATACACTTCTCTCCATCTTCGTTCTACCCGACAACAGCAGTTGGGGTTGAACTTCCAACGAACATGTCTTTCACAGCTATATACAGCGAAAACATGGACATCCCTGTTGCAAAGCAGGACCCCGACTCAAATGAACTCACCATGACCGCAGTCACAAAAGAGAACGAAGCAAGTAACCTACATCTCTAAGTATTTAGCCCATGAGAAAGAAGTGAACTAACCGCTATATCCAATAGACCAACTCCCCACCCCCGACCAAACCCCAACCCCAACCACAACCCTTCGCAAGCATGCTCGCAAAACCACAACCGCTGACGAGCCCAAGCAGGAACAGGAGTAACCCAGCAAGAAGTCGAAAACCAAATCCCCCATCAAAAGACCCCGGCCTCGGCCCTATCCCCACAACCTACGAAGAAGCAAGTAACGAAGACAAACTGCCCATCCGCCTAAAAGATGAGAACAAACCGTGGGCTGAAACCACAAAGACACTTGAAGATATCACGGGGATGACGTTGGGTGCTGAACTTAGGGTTAAGGCAAATTTGGTGGGATATGAGGAGGGTGATGTATGTCCGGCCTTTCTCCCTTCTCTCTTCTTCCGGGTGTCTTGAGGCTGAGGCTGATGAGTACGATTGATCGTTGGTAGGGACCGATTTTATTCGACTTCAAGAAGGATATTGAAGATAGGCAGGAACTTGAAAAGTGGCAGAGGACTGTTAAGGGGATTGAGGCGAGGAGTGGTAATAAGTACCCGATTTCTGCTCTGCAGAAGAAATTTAAGGAGTCGACTAAGGTCGGAGATGTTGCGTTTGCGGTCAAGGATGGAGAGTGATCGAAGATGCAGGACATTGTACGACTTGACTATTATGTTGGACCGGGTTGGATTAGCCCTGGAAAGAATGATTGTCAAGATTCAAAGGCAAGTCCATTCATGCTAAGGTATCTCCATGTATCAACAAACAAATTCCATTCCGCAAATACAACCGTAAATAATGCAAAATATAAAAGAAAGCAATCAAATGACCATTTCCCGACGCCGACCCTGCATGCCCAATCCCAGTTCGCCAAGTCTCGCGTCTTTCGTAGAATCATCACTGTTAGTCCTTGCCACGGCGGTGGGCCGGATCTTGGCCCCCACGAACCCCCGTCGATCCCGTCCTGTTCGACCCCGGCCGAGCCAGTTGTGTTTGAGTGCTTTGCTGAGCACTTCGATTCGCTCCTGTGGCTCGTCGCCGGTTTGCACGCTGGCGAGCACGCTGACGCATTGCAGCATGCGGCCTACTGTCTCGGTGATGAGATGGGAGGTGTCTGGTGCGGAGGAGGATGAGCGGTGGATTATGGTTGGTCGTGGGGCGGAGGAGGAGAAGGATTGGAAGATTAATTGGTCTGGGTTTGAGGAGGTGTTTGATGCTGCACGGCTGCGATTGTCACTCATGCTCATTGAGTCGGATGAGTAGCTGCCGGCGGCGGCGTTGAGGAGTGTTGATGACTGAGAACTGTAGCTCCCGAAGCCTGCATCTAGCGATGTTGCTGTCCCTGGTCGTCCGCTGGTGGCGCTGCTCTTTGTTGTTGTTACGCTGAGACCCGAGTTGCCTAAGTTGATGCTGTCGAGACTCAACCGAGAAAATGTGTTGAGTAGGGTCTCGTACCGACAGATGACCACCATGTCGCGGAATGCGGTCAGGACGAGGTTTCGAACTTCCAGCACACCACCTGGCGGGCCGTATGGTAGCCCGTTCATGGACGGTCCGCTCCAAAACTCGTTGGCTTCCCGCAGACTCATCACGGACCCGCATCCCTTGAACTCCAGGTCCAGAGGGAGGAAAACCGCTTGGATGAAAGGGAGGATCGTGCCAAACGTGAGCATCCATATTTGTACCAGATGAGGAACCAGCTTCTCATCCGGAACACCGTTCAAGTTGTGGTTCAATGACGCGAATCCCGTATCCAGCAGTTCGCGCAGATCGTCGATGATCGCAGTTGGTGTGCGTTTTTGGACGCATCGTTGAATGTGAATCAGAACCAGTTTGTTCAGATCCTCGATCGCAATCCGCACATCCTCCCCGTCAAAGATGACCAGGAGCTTCGCTTTCAAAAAGTCCCATGCATCTTCAGGAGTCATGTTATTCAAACCAAAGCCCTGCAGCGTCTCTCTGAGAGCGGCCTCGGCAAGAATACCCGTCGAACTTCCCAGAGACGAAGGACCAGGAAAAACAGCGGGAGTACCGTTACTACCTGTTGCATTTACGAGCCCGTCAACCAGCTCTGATTCCGCTAATGCCTTTTCTTCCTTTTTCTTCTCACGTAGAGCCCGTCCTCCATGGAGAATGTCAAGACCACTGACTGACTTACCGAATGTAGTAGAGACAGTACCGGGTGATTGAGGAACAAACGAGTAGAGCGATTGAGGAGCGTTCGGATCCGATGGCTTCGAGTTACTCCATGCCGACGACAAGGGCAGGTGGCGATGTTCGTCGACGCGATCCTTCAGCTTCAGCTTCTGTCGTGACAGGAAGTGATGTTTATGTTTCTCCTTGTCCTTGTCTTTCTCCTTATCTTTCTCCTTCTCCTTGTCCTTCTTCTCCTCGCCGGACGCGGGCTTATCGGCCGGAACAACCGTCGACGCAGACCCATTTGACAGATTGTACATGGACGGGTTATTCGACGGCAACGCCGGCGTATCCGGCAAAGCAGGCGTCGACGTGCTGACAATCCTCGACAACCCACTAGCACTAGCAAAGCTCATCTTGCTCGGCGACGGCATACCCCGATCCTTGAACGGATCCTTGTCCCGACTAATCCCAATATGCTTAGGTTTCGAGAATAACCTCTTCTTTTTCTCGCCTTTCTGCTTTTGTTCCTTCTCAGGGATCGGCTCCGCAGGCATCCCCGGAGGCTGTAACCCGGGACTCCTGGGGAATGCGACATTGGCCGCCGTCGTAGCAACATTTGTATTCCCCCCGACTAATCCATTCTGATATGACGGTCCTGGCGTGATGTTCGGGGCAGCTAGTAACGGCGGCGGCGGCGGGGGAGGAGGCGAGTCACTCCCTGTCCTCCTATTCCTCGATATATTATCTTCCGACTCCTGGGAGATCACCTGTGGCCGTCTTGGGGGTTGTTGGGTAGACGATTGCTGATACTGCTGTTGCTGTTGTTGCTGCTGCTGCTGCATCGCCGCCTGAGCGGCGATCCTCGACGCAGAAATCGTAGCATCTGTCGACGAGGCTGTTGGTAGCGACGGTTCGAAAAACCCTTGGGAATGATGTCGAGACCGATGCCGCTGGATCTCGGCCCTCTCTCGCCCTAATGTGGTGGGTTTCCGACCCAACAGCTCATTCTGCGGCATGTTGGCGACCGGTCGCACGGACGGGTTGGCAGTAGACGAGGAAGTATTGCTACTGGTAGTGCTGGTGGTCGTTATCGAGGAGGTTCGAGGGGGCCGGGACGCGGTGGCTGTGCCAGGAATGTTGCTGGTGCTGGTATTGTTGTTGTTGTTATTGACGGCCGAGACGGTCGTCACGTTGGACGCAAGCGAAGATGCATCGCTTCCGGACGAACCCGCAGCGCCCAATTCGTCGTCAAAAGAGGGACGAGAGGGAATCTGGGCTGCTCTGGAAGGATGCTCCGGCGAGCCCGAGAACCGTAGCGTGTTCATAGCGAAGTGGCGGAAGTGGAAGTTTGGAACGGGGTGCGGAGGGAACCAAGGAGAGAGGGTGAGACGATGATGCTGAGACGTTGGACAGTGTTACCGCGACCGGGTTGAGGAGCGCATGTTTCGTGTGTTATTGTCATAGGTGTAGTTGTCTAAAAAGAGACTGTATGATTGTTGTTCTGGGGAGAAGCCAAGGATACGCCCATCACGTCGATCGATCGCTGTTAGCACTCCGTCTGGAACATTTCCCTTTCGTTAAATGCCGACGCACCCCGCCCGAGACTTTTTTCACCACCACACTATTCCACACCACGCAACACTAGCAAGTGAGATATCAATTTATACGATCACTATGTCTATCTCTACCGGAAACAATCTGCACGCCCTCTACACCTCCCCTCAACCCTCGATCCAGACCCAGATTTTCCAGCATGGACTTTCCCCAGCCCCAGTACCCTCCGATACGTCGTCCAAAGTAGCCTACTTGGGAGAGCTGCGACAGTTAGTTCCAAAATTGCAGGACGAAATCAATGTGTTCCTGACGGAGCGTATGGAAGAGGACAAGAAGGCTGCAGAGGCGCAAGGAAGAAAGGAGTCGGAGAAAGAAGCCAAGGAGGAAGAGAACTACGGGGAGGAAAATGTGGAGGAGGATGCTTAACGTTACGCAGGTTCATAACGCTCATGCATTGCGAGATTGCCCAGTTTTCTCGTTATATGGACATTCGGGATATCGAATCTATCTACTACACGGAGTACCTGCACGGTAACAACATGCCATCGCACATAATACCTTCGGATCCTTGGATATCGCTATCCTGGGGTATCAAATCGCAGAAAAACACCAGCCGCTTCGCCCGAACCTCATCACGGACGGAGGTTATAAGAGAAAGAGAAAAAAAAAAAAAAAAACAATGCAACATATGTCCAAAATCAACGAATGCAAAATGCAGAATATTGTTATGAGGTAGTCGTCGACAGTCGATTCGCACAGCCGAGATGAACAACCGTGTTACTGCGATTCGTTAGCGGACGTCGGTGTGCACAGTACAAGGAAGTCTTACTCTGGAAACACATTAATCACACTCCCTCCAAGCCGCTTGTGGCATATTCCGCAGATCCTCTCCTCCGTCACAGTAACATGCCTCGATCTCGAGGACTTCGGGTCAATGCCCTCGCCGACCAACAACTGCGCCTGCGCCTTGACATTCTGGACCTTCTGCAAGTTCGCCACAATTCTGCTTTCGTTAAATTTCGAATTGGCGACCCGCATACGGCCTTTGAAGTAGAACTCCAGTTCTTTGACCGGTAGTGACTCGGGGATGAGGTCCAAGGCGGAACTGGGAGGGAGACGGGATCCGTGCTTTGCGAGTATGTCGAGCGCGGGTTCATATTGTGGTTCATTTCCAAAGGGTGGGGTGAGATAGAGACCTAACAACGTCAAATGAATTGAAGAGTGTTCCTCTTTTGCTTCGTCTTTTTCTCCATCGGGCGTAGCTTCTTTCGTGGCTGTGTCCTCCTTGTGGACGTGGTTACAGTATCTGTAGTGGTCAACCGGCCATCCATAATCATTAACTGAATGACATACTCTTCTGCTTTAGCATAGTCTTCAAGCTTAAACACATAGATCTCCAAAGCCTGCTTATGTTGTCCCATCTTGCTAAACACGATGGCTCTCGCTTCGAAGAACCCAGGATCTTAAAGACGGTCAGAAACAGCTTTGAGTCCAGCCATGAAAGGATGCTTACCATTCCGATCCAATCGATCCAGCATCTTAGCCGGTGAATATTGCGAGCTCGACCTGAGCGTTTCCAAGAACCTGTTCCGCCACTCGTCGCGGTCGTCGTCACTTGCAAACTCCCCTTTGTTCAGACGATCCAAGTAAAGAAGCAGGAGTTTAAAGTGCAAGTCCGGCGTTGTGTCGTTTAACTCTCCAATAATATGCTCAAGGTACTGGACAGCCAGGGAGATATCAATTTTCTCGAGAAACTCCAGCACCTGATGTCGAGGCAACGTCTCTGCATTTTCAGTATCTGCCACAAAAATCTCCATCCCCAGCTCAGGATCCTCTCGCACTGGCCACTCCGCAAACTCGAGAATGAGATCGATCTTCGCTGGAGGCAGGTTCTGCAGATATCCGACTAATCTCTTGGGTCCGTGGAGTTGCGGGGCTGACTCGTCCTCTGTTTCTGCTTGGCCGAATTTTCGCAAGAGTTCGAGGGCTTGACGATGCATTCTTTTGCCATAGAGGAAGTCGATAAGGTCGTTGTAACGGCCGGTTTCTTCTAGTCGCTCCATTACGACGTCAGGGTCACAGAAGTTCGCGATGCGGAATAGCGAACCGGCCAAGGAGGGCGTCGCGAACATGTGTGCCCGGAAAAGAGTTGTGTCCACGAGTTTTGCCTTTTCTCGAAGTTTCTCGGCGAAAGCTTCCTCTCGCTCGTTCCGTGAAAAGCCGAGTAGTTTCACGACAGAATCAGTAAATTCATCATCTGCAGCATTGGTTGGCGGATCCGGGATTTTGAGTGAGCCATCAGGGTTGAGAAACCGTTGAAACCTCCTCCGGACATCAGCAAGGTACGCCTGGAGTTCCCGGACGGCAAGCTTGAGATCTTTCCCTTCTAGACGCTTGTCTTCCTCAACAGGTTTGCTACGGATGCTACCCGCATCATCGAAGCCGTCAGTCCTTGTTCGGAGGATGGACTTCATGGATGGAGCATGCGTCAGTCTGGTAGGGCTTATAGCATCTTCGGAAGTCGCATTGTTCTGGTTCTCATTCGGCTTGGATGAACCTTCCGATCCGCTATCTTCTGATTCTTCCTCTTCGACGATGATGGAGAGGTCGCCAGCAATCAACTTAGGATAGAGTTTGATAACAGTCTCGGGAGGAGCCGAAACCTCCGTGAAGAGGTCCATCGCTTGCCGATATTTCCTGACGTTAAACAGACCCTCGGCCTTTTCGAGTTTTATTTGGCGTAGTCGACCGGGTTTATCCTTTAGAAGTGCATCCTCAAGCATGACAAGCAGACTGATTGCTTCGTCTAGATACCCTTTCTCAACTAGGGTATCGATCTGTGTGTTGTAGCTCAGAGCTTCCATCCTCCAGATAACCCGATCACTAGCAATCAAGAACCCTTTTCCAGCATGGGCCAAGCTGATCGTGGGCTGGGGGATGTGCATGAGATTGGCCGCAGGCAGCGAGACGGACTGAAGCAACGACTGAGTTTCCGGGTTTCTCACTTCCAGCACACCCTTGGATGCATCATGTAGCGCAAGTAGGAATGGATACGTGTATCCGATATCCGCCGGTGCATGGCTCCAGGGAATCTGCTTGCGACCCAAAGAATTGCCATCAGTGTCGATGAAATGTGTGTTGATGTCCTTTGCCAGCAGTATCTGCCCTTCGTTGAGTCTCGTGGAGAGAGGCTTCGGGCCCATCCCACTCATCCCAATATAACTCATACTAGCAGCCCCAACACCAGCCAATCGGCCAGTCTCTTGACCACCCAAGCCCCCAATACTCCCCGGCCCAACAAGCTCAGTGACCGACGAATTCTCAATATCCACCATGACGAAATTCGACCCAAGACCAGCTACCAGCTTCGCCCCAGAAATCCAAGTAAGCGTCTTGATCCCACTAACCAGAACCATCTCCGCCGTATCCTTCTCCGGCTCCATATCCCGCCATGTCCACAGCAGTATCTTCCTCTTAACAGCTACCGCAACCCGAGACACGATGGACGGAACGCCGGTTTCGAGATCATTCACGATATTCGAGGTAATCGCAAACGTCGTCGCGCCTTTCGTCTTGGTGAGCTGCTCGTGCAATTCGTACGTCTGCAGGTCGTGGATCGACACGTAGCCGCCCGATAACGAAACGAGCAGCTTGGCCTCCTTGATCAGAGCCAGTTGCTCGATCTTGTATCGGGAGAACTTTTCGATTTCACGTAGGAGGTCGGTTGATTTCGTCTTGGGTGTCATGGCCCGAGGTGAGCTTGCTGTTGCGGGCCTAACTCCCTCATCGTCGTTCTTGACCATATCTCCTTCTCCTTCGCCTCCTCCATGGTGCTGGACCCCGCCGTTGGTGTCGGCGGTACCATCTTCATCGTAGGAAACCTCGTTTATCCGGTAAATTCGTAGACTGCCATTGTTCAGCCCGACAAGGAGTCGATCGCCATATGCGAGGACCGATTCGATCTTGGATTTGTCCCGCTGCTTGAGCTCGACGAGAGGCCGAGCCGTGAAAGCAGACAACATGCTGTGCCAATG
>JAOYNC020018860.1:0-15358 GCA_025802115.2 Bertia moriformis
GGTAGAATTGATGGCACCTGTCTGGCCCGTGCCGACTCCGCCTCCGCTTCGAGCAGGATCGGGACCCCAGGAGGAAGTGAGGTCGACGACGTCGGTAGCAGCCTGGCCATTCAGATCCGCCACGACAGCAGAGACCATGTCATCGACTACTCCCTGCAGTACCCCATCGGTGGCGGAATCGTAAGCAGCGGCGGCTTCCTGCTGCATATCGAACTCGGCTTGAAAGAAGGACGGGTCGGCGAACCCAGAGCTGGTTGTCGTCGCGTTGTTGGTGCTCGCCGGGTCGGACGAGTGGGCGGCCGCCAGAGGATCGAGGGTGCTGGGCATAGAGTCAATCACGGGGGAGGGGAGGCCGGGCACATCTTCGGCTTCGTCCTCGGAATCGGGTATTTCTCGGTCAGGCGGCATGGCGAAAATTTGGATGAATGCTGTGACCAGTGGATGCTGTGGCCACAAATGGGCCGGCCAGAGGTGCTGGACTCGCGTGCTGGGGCGCCTACTAGGGCCCGCGGCGCGCTGTCACGTGGTTGGCTGAGATGGGGCATATCACGTGATCGTGCCCGTGTCCAGCCATGACTGGGTCTTCGCACCAAGTCTACTCGTATTCTGTCTGCTCAACTTCTTCGATCCTGGGCCGCATAGATGGCCGCCCGCTACCCAATGCCATCTTTCCTAGCGGCCCGGCCCCCAGTCCCGCCAGCCTGGACAAGATAGATGATCCCTGGTCGTCAGGCTCCGGCAGCAGCCTGGATATATCCCAGTTCTCCAAGCTCTCGGCCACGTCCTGTGCATGCTCCCGGACGAGGCTATCCGTGTCGGTCGCGGAGATATACCGCAGTGTGCGCGAGATCTCCTGCCGACTCGCGTCCGTCAGACTGAAGCCCAGCCGGCGCTTCTCTCGCCTAGCGGTGTCGAGCCCCCGGACGAAGGACAGGATCAGCACGATGGCTGATCTGCGGAGAATTGCCTTCTCGAGCTCTGGCTCCAGCTTGAGGATGTTGATGCACAGATCGACCGCCGCCGCCGTCAGGGTCGACCCCAGCCCGGCCAGATTGGTGTCCATGGCGGTCGAGAATATCGACACGGCGGATGATCGCATCCGCACATCCTCGCTGCCCCGCTTGCTCTCCCAGCCCTCGACTATCTGCCCAAACACCTCGTTTCTGAGCTGCTCTTCCTCCGAGATCGGATCTGCCATGTCAGGGACCTCGCCGTGCCATGCCTCCTGGGCCTCTGCCTGCCTCAGGGCACGCATCCTCTGTTCGCGGGCCTGTCTGGCCTGGGTCTTTGGTCGGTGCCCCCGCCGGCCGGCGACGGATAACAGAACCTCGCCAGTCCGGGTCGCAATGTCGGCCGAGAAGGTCTGACCGAGCCGCTGAATAACCTGCAGCAACGCCTCCCCAAAGCGGAGCCGGAAGTCGGTCGACGAGAGCTCTTTTGCGTCCACGTACCGGTCCAGCAGCTCCTCCACCACGGACTTGGGATGCTTATCTGCCACTTGGGTGTAGACCTTGATCACGCGGAGGTTCATAAAGTCCTCGTCGTCCCTGATCAGGGTCGACAGGAGGACCAGGAGGGCCGGGACGTCGACGATCGGGCTGCCGGCATGGACCAGGCCGGAGATCAGATTCAGGCCCTCTGCCCGCACCGGAGGCGGTGAATCCTTCTCCGTGATGTAGCTGATCGCCAGGCTGTATGTCTTGCGGTCCTCGCGCTGGCCATCACTGAGACTCGGAACCGCATGATCGGGCCCACCAATGTCGTCCCAGCTCTCCAGCAGCGTCGCCAGGTTCCGTGCCGTTGGTCCGATCTGACCTCGATCTTCGTGCTCGAGTCGTTTAAGAGACGAATCAATCAGGCTCAGGTCGGCCGGCTTCAGCTGAGACTTTTGAAACGTGGGCGAGGTGAGGACCAGGTTTAGTAAACTGAGCGTGACGGTCATCACTTCTTCCGGAAGAGGGTGGTTCCCGTCCGCATCCATGACCCGGCAGATGAGAGCAACCAGCTGGTGGAACTGGCTGATCAGTTTATCTGCCGACTTTTCCATCATCTCCTGCAGGACCATAGCCTCGGCGAAGCGAGTCACGCTCGCTTCTGCCGTTGGCGGTGGCGTCTCCTTGATCTTGATGGTCCCACTTGCGGCCTCGCCACCGGACGCAAGCCAGCGCTCGAATAGCATGAGAAAGGAGGCCGAAATGTCTTCCCGGGAGCAGGCGGTGGTGAGCAGTTCCACAAGTGCCTCGGACTTTTGTGGGATGCTCGCTATCCCGCGGCCCGGGGGCAGCTGCTGCGTTCGTGGCTGGACAATCTGAATCTTGCCGTCGGGGGTGCTTTGGAACACCCACCTGTCTCTCCCCGGCCTCACGTCACCATCCCACAGCAGATTTTGGACGAAATAGTCCACCATTTGGGTTGAGGCTGCAATCTTGAAGAACATGTCGAGCAGGGACCGGGCGGGGATGCAGAAATTGTCTTGGGCGAGCTGTGGCGGGCTCGGCCACGAAGCCAGTGACCAGAGGGGGAGCAGGATGGGGCTGATCATCCGACGGCATTGGGATGGGTACGGCGATGACAATACAAGGCACATGAGGCGGCGCACGGCAAGGACAAGCTCTCGTGGGCCCGTCAGGACGCGATCTGCTGCCAGGTCAACGATGTCACGATCAGATGCTGGTTCCGATGCTGGTTCTGATGCTCGCTCCTCCGCGGCTGCGTAGTCGCTTTTCCTCAGGGACGGGTTTATGGACTGCAGGATCGGGTCTACAAATTGGACCCATCCGGGAGAACCTTCGTGGCCTTAGCACAATTCGAAACAGGTTGAAACCCGGCCGTGTTCGGAGACCAACCGTACCTGGGGCCCCAAACTGTCTTTTGGCCAGAAAGCCACAGCATATGATGTGAGATGCCGCCCTGACCAACTCGGGCCCGTCTTTTCCGTCCAGCATGTCGAGGAGCTGTGGCGCGATGGCGGCGACCCACGCCTCCGCCGTCACGGATCGGGGTGGGACACAGAGCAGGCGGGTGGCGAGCTTGAGGGCCTCTGGAGTGATATCTGAGCCTTTCTTGGACGCTTCAGTCGTCTCGGCCGGCTCACCTGAGCCATGGCTGGGGTGGACGGCAAACACGAATTCGATACTGGCCCGGACGCCGTTCTTGCGGAGGGGCAGGAGGGTGAGGATGCTCATGAGCTTCGGTCTCAGCCAATCGGGGCCGGCGCCTGGCTTGACGAGCCCGTTTAGGGCCTGCACGAGGGACCAGCTGCCTGCTCTGTGCTCTGTCAACGGTGAAGATGTCGGAGGAATCGGTCAGGGCTGGATGGGGGCCTACTGGTCAATGAGGGCGCCAAACTCGGACTCGGCCTCCTGCCGACCGGCTTCGTCCCCAGACGGGTCAAATGCCCTCTTCCCAATCTCAAGGATTGATTCCACGAGGCGTGGCCGAGATCTGGCCGTCTCCGGGCTGGCTTCGTGACGGCTTGTCATTTTCGCGTCACGGGGAGGTGAATCCGCCGCTTCGAGAGCTTCCTGGGAGCTGGGTCAGTTATCGGCGAGTGATGGGGGCGCCCCCACATGGCAGCGTCATGTTCGATCACGTGATGGCCCGTGCGAGACCCCTTAGTAAGCCGATCTGCAGCTGACGCGCCTACCGCGCCTGGTCTAGAGACGCGCTTTTGTTTCTTGTTTGATTTCTTCCTTTCCCCACCACAGCATGCACAGTCTCTGATCCACAAACTGTCGCCTCGACAGATCACGTCCCAACGCCTCCAGCCCGAGATTCTGGTCCTGATCGTGCGGCTCACCCGTCATGATTGCCAAGTTCTCCATCTCAGACCTCCCCGCCGCCGCCGCCCGTGAAGCTCCTCTCGCTTCCCAGCCTCCGCACGTCGCCGACCCCATGTTCTCCGATCCTGCCCTGCAGGCTCGGAACTTAACCCTAAACGACCTTTTGGTTCCCAAGTCTTGCGTTCACGTCGTCCGAGCCGCCTTCTATGTCGCTGCTAACCCCAGCGACGGAAGGGCGGCAGGACAGTCCAGTCTCAAAGCGCCGGACGCCCTGCAGGCCTCCCGGGAGTGTCCTCGTCAGCCCCGGCCGCTGGACCAATGACTGGCCGCCAATAGACGTCTCGGCCGATGCCGGCTGCGAGAGCGCGAGCGTGGTCGGTCGGGTTACCCCGGAGCAAGTCTGGCGCGGAGCGAGGCGAGGGGGGAAGAGCGAAGGGACAAACGGGCTACAGACAGTCGCAAGTTTCTTGGCTTGGTTGCCGCGGCCCTCATCCGGGCGGATGAGGGTCGCGAGCTCCAGACAGAAACATACGACGAGATTCAATCTTCTCCATGCCGTCCTTCGTTTTCTGGCCCGATCCCCAGACCTCACCCGCGGCCCGCACTGCCGATCATGCTCGCGTTCGGGACGGGCCCGCTCGCCGAGACACACCACCGGCCGGCCATATTCTGGCCGGCATCGGTGTGATGTGCTTGCACGTCGTCTGGCCAGCGCATCAGCTGCAGCTCGTGGCGTTCAGTCCCACGACTATGCAGGCGCCAATCCCTCGGCATCTGGCCCCTCGGGCCAGTGTCGATTTCCGCCCGGCCGCTTTGTCCAGAGGGCGGCCTCGGCGATGAGAGCGTGGTTTTTACAGATGTCTTTTGTCCGCGCGGAATGCCCTCCTTGGCTCCCAGGGATCCGACGGAGAGGAAACACAAAACAAGTCTACGTTGGCAGTGCGCACACACGGAGAGGAGCTTCACCGGTGCCGGCCGGGAGACGGGCCTGGATGGGACTTGATCATGCCGGCGCGCGATCGCGGCCGAATCGATGACGGCGTGGCTTGGCTCGGGCATTTGACCGACCTGGCCGAAGGCGACTGGGCTGTTGCCGCAGCTCGAATCTGTGGGCCCAGGCGCCGCACCGTGGCCCGACCCGAGCAAAGCCGCGCGGACATGTCTCTGAAGCCATCCTGGGACCCATCTTGTGTTGGAGTCAAAGTTTCGTGCTTGTCCGGGGTGGCGGATGGTTGGCCGCGAGGCTTGGCTGGGGAGGGCTTCCGGTGTGTCCTGGTGCCGCACTGGAGGAGCACCATCTGTTTCTTTGGATCCATGGGGACAGGCCGCCTGGGCGGTAGTCCCGGCCGCCCTCTCCCAGAAATGGCATGGGGGCGGCCTCCCAATGCCGGGGGATAAGTCTCCCCCTCCCTCTCCCGAGATGAACACGCGCTAACCAGAACAGGCAGGAATTCGAACCCACCACGCCCGAGCAGGATCCGGAACGCGTCAAGAACGCCACGTCTTCACGTGAGAATAGACCGTAGTAGACTTGGCTTCTGTCTCACGATGGCAAGACTATTAGCTGGATTTATTCTATACAGGAATCATAATATGTTCTTGCCCTCGGCCCTTGTATCCGCCAGGAGGTCATGGTGATGGCAGTGGCGGAATGGGCTTTGGCCACGCTTTTCTGCAGAGCATTGACGGGTGATGTTTATGGGAAGTGCATCTGACTGGCCAGCTACTCTTGTGCTTCTCCAATGTCGACTCCGAGGCTGGTGTCATCGCCGCGAGCAGGGGGGGTGACAGGGCAGCCGCCGGCTGAAGAAGGATCCAATAAAGGGTGGCAGCTGTTAGCTCGCATGTTGTGTAGTGTACCTGCGTTATTCCGCAGGCGATCCAAGTCCGCGACACGGGCCTTCAAGCCCCCTCTCCCTCCCCTGCGCCTGCCATGGCCGTGGCCCATAAATCCAGCCAGCGCCCCCCCGCCCGCGCAAGATGGTGGCAGCCTCAGCCCCCGTCCTCGTTCTCGTCCCAGGCCGCAGATCCTTTCCGTCCCTCGGAAGCACATCAGTGACCGGGCCGAGGACGACACATATTTAACCTTGATCCGTCGCTCTCCTTGCGTCGCATCCTTACCCGATCGCCCGTAGCCACGATAAGATGTCGCGCCTTCCAAGGGCCGCTCTAGCGGCCTCCGCAGCATTGGCGGCCGTCCTATGCTGGCTGCCAGTCGCCGTGCTGGCCGTGCCGGCCCCCACGGCGCATGCCGCCGCAGCCGCAGCGGCGTCGCGTCCGGCCGTCACGCCGGCTCCCCGGCTGGACAGGCGGAGCCCCGACGCGCTGGACAGCGTCGGCAGCTACGTCGGGAGTCTGGTGGCCGGACTGGGGAGCGACGTGTCGTCGTATGTGGCATCCGGAGTCCCTCAGTTCTTCCAGGACTTTCCAGTCGGCTCCAAGGTCGAATCGGCCCTGGACATCTCGGATAGCGATCTGGACGCGGCGCCGACCCAGGTGCTCAACCTGCCGTACGTCGTCGGTCCCTCGGCTTCGCTCTGCCCTGCTCTGCTCTGCTGTGCCCTGCCCTGCCCTGCCCTGCCCGCTTCTCCCCATTTCTCCGCCTTCGCTCTCACATCGATCCCTGGGCTAACCAACCAACCGCACGATGACGCGGCAGACCATACGGGTTCTGGTCGGATGACGGGTGGCGCGTCCGCGTGCACGGCAACGTGTTCAAGCAGCCGAACATCTCCCAGTCCAAGCTCGACCACCTCGCCAACGGGTTCCTGATCGGCACCAGCATCAAAGACCTCCCCCCGTCCCAGCAGGACCAGGCCCGCAACCTCACGGCGGAGATCTACGTGGTACAGCAGAAGAACCAGACGGTGGTGATGAGCTTTGCCAACGACGCGGCAACCACGGACGCGGCGAAAGATGGCGGCGCCGCTCCCGCGGTAAGCGAGCCCGAGCCTCCCCGACCTAGCCCCCCCTATCTGACGGTGACGACGCATCCAGGCGGGCGGACAGCAGATCGTCACCCTGCCGTATCCAACCACGGACGAGGGCGACTTCGACACCTTTGTACCGCTCAAGAACACGACCGGGCCGCGCGGTGGCTTCCTGACGCCCGGCAACGTCACGAGCGAGGTCCAGACGCTGAAGCTCTTCACCAGCGGCACGGCCACGGGGAACGCGACCGCGTACCTGGTCCCCCTCCAGGGCGTCACCGTCATCTCCGACATCGACGACATCCTCCGGGTCACCAAGATCTGGGACCCGAAGCAGGGCCTGCTCAACTCGTTCGCCCGCCCGTTCACGCCGTGGGAGAGCATGCCGGAGATATACGCCGGATGGGCCGCCAGCTCCAACAGCATCCACTTCCACTACCTCACCACCACGCCGGAGCAGGTTACCAGGAACTACATGGAGTGAGTCGAGGGACTGCGCGAGGGCGGTGGATCGGACTGAGGCTCGGCTCGCCCCGGGTTGATCGTGGTTCGAATCAGACTGACGCGCGCCTCGACCCGCTGCAGTTTCATCTACAAGACCTACCCGCTCGGCTCGTTCGACACGAGACCCCTGAACTTCTCCGACGTCTCGGCCACGCTCTCGATCAGGAAGTTCCTCTTGGACAAGATATTCCAGACCTTCCCGACCAGGAAGTTCGTCCTGGTTGCCGACACGAGCAACCCTGACGTGATGAAGGACTACCCCCTCGTAAGCTGAGCACGCGCGTCGCCCCTCCGGCGACCTGCCTCCACGTCTCCTCCCAGAGCCGGACTGAGTCTGACCTGATCTTCGTCTCCCAGCTTTACCACGAGCACCCCAATCAGGTCTCCTGCATCCTGCTCCGCAACACCAGCGCGACCGACCCGACCGACAAGTTCCCCTACAACACGTCCGGCTTCAAGGGCATCCCGCAGTCCAACTACATGTTCTTCGTCAACTCAGCCGACCTCAAGGATGTCAACATTGCGACGGGGCAATGCTACAATCCGGCGGTCCCGCAGAACGTGACGTTTGACTACCAGGGTTTGCCGTTCGAGCACTCCTCCTCCGGGCTCAGCGAGGTGCGCCCTCGGGTGATGGGGATGGTGGTGGCGGCGGCCCTGCTGGCGGCGGTCATGTTCTAGAGTATTGCGCGCGGGAGGATACCTTGTCACTGGCGGCATGGCATGCGGGCGGGGGGGGCATTTGGTTATAAAGATCCCTTTCGCTCCTGTTATCTGCTGGTTGATCATCAAGAATTCAGGGTGGTGTCTGCTCTCCGTAACTGGCGCACCCAGGATAGAAGACTTGTTGAATGTAATATAACGGTCTGGCTGGGGTCGGTTCAGGTTTGATTCTGACTTGAGCATGCCAACCAATCTATATAAGCAGCTGACACCATGATCACCGTGCCCCCCATCCCAGCATCAATGAGGCCTGATCTTGGTACTGTAACACGGCCTGTATCTCTCAGGGGGCCTCGGGGGTCGTTGCGCAGCCCGCTGGCCACAGGTGTCAGCCGACCAGGCGGGCAGAGTGAAGCCGGCCGTCCGCCTGTTTCCGTGTCATATACATCAAGCCGAACGGGGGGCCCATGCTAGGCATCGATATATTCTATCCAGTTGCCCTCTACCGAGTACCGAATTGCTGTCTGAATTCAACCCAGACGCACGACTCCATGCCGTCCTCGACAACTCGCCGAATCAAAACACCGCCAACCCCCAGTAATTATAGTCTCGCGCAGCTAGCTGACTGCCTGACTGACTGGCTTCCTACCTACCTACCGCGGCACCATCTTCTTGGCTGCCTCTTTTCGTCTCTTTTTGTCTGCTACCCGCATCAGCGTATTCTTGACGTGCCCGTTCTGGAACGTGTCGAGGTCGTAATATATCGGGGCAATGTCCTGTACGCAGAGAATGGTTATACCATGTCAGCCACGGCCCTCGATGAAACAGTAGAGGCCAGAAACCCCAAAAAGAAGAAGAAAATACTCACCAGCAGCCACTCTGGCCGGATCCCGGTGCAGGTGCGGATGTACTGTTTCGTCGTGAGCACAAACTCGTGGTACACGACCCAGTCAAAGTCGGTCATGAGCGAGGTCGACGGATGGATCATGACCGACTGGTGGTCCTTGATCGTCTCGTACGACTTGCCGTGCGGCCCGCGCAGCGCGACCTGCATGAAGAAGCCAGCCAGCAGGGCGCGCCGGATGTTGGTGTAGTAGTCGCGGTTCTCGAACGGGGTCGACACCAGCTCGATCCCGTGCGTCTCCATCAGCCGCTTCAGCTGGGTCCGCACGTTGTCGGCGCTAGACAGGTGCCGGAACGAGAGGAAGTGGTCGTGGCACCACCGCGCCAGGCCCGAGGGGTCGCTGCCCATCTGGCCCTTGAAGGCGTGGTACGCGTTGAGGAGCGTGAGGTGGTCGCCGTCCGGGTGGCTGAACTGGGCCTTCATCTCGTCCGCACGGCGCCGGTTGCTCGCCGGCCGGACCCAGATCGGCGGCACCGACAGGAGCGCCGTGATCGAGAGGATCTCGTTGGAGCAGTAGAACTCGGGCGCGGAGATAAGCATGACGGCCAGGACGGGGTCCAGCGGGAACTCGGACGCAAGCGACCCCATCGCCGTCAGCTCGCCCTCGTCGTCGAGGCAGGCGAGGTAGTTGAGCTCCTCCAGGGCGCGCATCATGGTCTCGGGCGCGGGAGGGTCCATCAGGTCGAAGTGGACCAGGTCCTCAACCCCGAGCTTCTTGAGCTCCAGCACGGTGTTGGCCAGGTTGGACCGGAGAATCTCGGGGTAGGTGGCCTCGAGCAGCTCCTTCTTGAAAGCCTTCTCGGTGTAGAGCCGGAAGCACTTGCCCGGCTTGGTGCGGCCGGCTCGGCCGGCCCGCTGCTGTGCCGACGCCTTGGAGATGGGCGAGACGAGCAGGGACTCGACCCGGCTGCGGGGGTTGTAGACCTTCTGCTTGCTGAAGCCCGGGTCTATGACATAGACGATCCCGTCGATTGTCAAACTCGTCTCGGCGATGTTGGTGGACACGATGCACTTGCGGCCCGGCCGGCTACCGCGCTTCCCGCCGGCCCCCGGGGCCGGCTCGAAGATGCGCTGCTGTTGCTGCGGCGGCAGCGAGCCGTACAGGGGATAGACCACCAGCGGGCCCGTGTCGAGCTCGCGGCCGAGCTCCTCTGCCTCGAGGCTGATCTTGCGGCACGAGTCCTCGATCTCCTCCTCGCCGGTGAGGAACAGGAGGATGTCTCCGTCCGGCTCGGACCGGTGGATCTGCAGCACGGTCCGGATGGCGGCCTCGACGTAGTCCTTTTCCGGCTCGGGCGTGTAGAAGATCTCGACCGGATGAGTGCGGCCGGGCACGGCGAGCAGCGGCGCGTTGTTGAAGTAGCGCTGGAACTTCTGGGCGTCGAGCGTGGCCGACATGATGATGATCTTGAGATCGGTCCGCCGTGATGAGAGCTGCTTCAGCAGCGCCATGAGGATGTCGGTGGCGAGGGTGCGCTCGTGCGCCTCGTCGAGAATGATGCAGCTATAGCGCGACATGTCGTGGTCGTGCATCGCCTCCCGCAGCAGCATGCCGTCGGTCATGTACTTCAGCATCGTCTTGGGCCCGGTCTTGTCCTCAAACCGGATGTTGTATCCGACCTCCTCCCCCAGGTTCACGTCCAGCTCGTCGGCGACACGCTGGGCAACGGACATTGCCGCCACCCGGCGCGGCTGCGTGCACGCGATCTGCCTCTTGCTGAGCCGAGCCAGCTCGTCGTAGAGGACATATTGGGGGATCTGCGTTGTCTTTCCGGACCCGGTCTCTCCGACGAAGACAAGAATCTGGGTCGAGTGGTATTTGTCGAGAAACTCTTGTCTGCAAATTGCAAGTCAGAAGGCGAGGAAGCGGGACAGAATGGCGGTGTCTACCCACCGCTGCTTGCTGACGGGCAGTTCTCGTCTGGTCTTGAGTATGTCAAAGTATCGCTTCGAGTGCGGCCGCCCGGTGAACGGGCTGATGTCCGAGTCTTCGGCCTGTGTCGGCTGCCCAGCCGAGTGGGCGGGCTCGTACATGTGGGCGAGGTACGGGTTGAGCTGTGGGTCTCTGATGTCGGTGCCTTTCATCTTTTTCCGCTCCCCCTCGTTGTCATGTTCGTGGCTCGGTCGCTTGATTCGTGACATGTCGCGAAGAGACGCGGGCGGAGGAGGAAGACGAGGACGAGGAGGACGAGGATCAGGAGGCACGGGAGGAAGCGGTCTGATCTCGTTTGTCGATTGCAGCAACGATCCGGGCCGGAATGTCTCTTGCAGAGAAGGAGTGGGGCTTTTTTCAGAGAGCTGGCTGCCGGCGACGCGCGGATAAGATAAGCCTATAGGCGGCGACCGTGGTGGCGGCCGTGGCAGGCGCCGCGCTGGTGATGGCCGGCGGGGGGTTCTGGTGGTTCTGCTCTTGCCAGCCAGGGTACCAGCAAACCCCCGGATCATTCCCCCTGATCCTGATCGACGGACCGGGAAGGGAGCGGGCGATCCTTGGCGGAGAAATATAGAAGTAGTGGCGTGGTTGTGTATATTGATAGAGGATCAAGTTGTTTTCTGCGTGAGAATTTTCACTCCAAACCGCCATTACCGGATAGCTGAATCAGCAGCAGCAGCAGCGCTGGCCCCCCAGACCATGCATCATCCAACGGCTGGGTATACGACCTGTTTTTGCCCCGCGCTCATAACCTACTCTCTGCGCCAATGTAAATTGTGGAGATACCCTGACGACGGCTAGTACGGACGAGGCGGCAGGGCCGGTAGCCAGCAGCACGTCAGCGCAGTAGAGAAGAGAGCAATCAGTAAGCAGGCAGCCTGGCAAGCTCAACTGGCAGACAGCTGATCATGTGGCCGTCGGAATATGAGAGCCAACCAAACACTGCTGGCCAACATGCAAGAATTCCACCACATTTTTCATCTCCTCTGAGTTGGAAACCTCAAGGCAGGGCCAAAATCCTCTACTCATCCGGACCAAGCCGGGCTGGCTTGTATCACTAGACCGGTCGACTTCACTCACAATCATCATGGCGGCTGCAGCCCACCCACGCGGCATCGCCGGCAGCAGCTTTAATGACCAAGCCGACACATCTCCGCCAAGGCAGGAGGAACCTCGGCCTGCTTTCCACCTGGGACAGCGCGACCCGGACTCGGACGTCCCATTTACAGACGTCCAGTACGGCTACCTGCTCCGGAATGGTGTACGTCAGGCCCGGTATCTCTTCTCCCCTTCATGGCCCGTTTCTGACCCCGTGCTGCTTGCTGCTGCCGGCTCCAGATAGAGTTTGCGACAGCGCCAATTACCAACACCCATTTCCGGTCCAGGGTATTTGACTTGTGCTTGGACCACCTGCGAAGCCTCGAGCTGGCTGGCCAGGATAACCAGAAGAAGCAGCAGGCCACCGCATCGGCCACGCCATGCGTGGCCGACCCTATCGTGCTCCCGCTGACCCCGGATGACACCGGTCTCTTCCCCAGCCAGTCTGTCAAGACGTACACGGCCTGGACCAGCGCGTGGATCGACCTCGGGTCGACAAATAGCACGATCGCGGCCGTGTCGAGGCAGGTCCTGAATCTGGAACTCATGTATGCGGCCTTCTGCGGTGTGAGGAACATTGTTGTAACTGGTCCCGGAGGCTCGGGCTGCCCCGGACCCGGACCGGACATCCAGCAGTATGCCCGCGCGATCAGGGAAGCACTGGCAGTCGCCAGGGGAGTTAATATCATGGTGTACACTCCCATGTGTCGAGAGGCGGACTCTGCCACAAATGAAACACTGGCGACCCTGATTCAGCCGCCCAAAGAGGAGACCGCCTGTCCTCCTTCCTGTCTGGAAGCAATCTCAGCTGCGGCTCACGAGGACGACGGGTTCTCCTGCTGGGACATGTGGCATCAGATCCGGACCATGTGCAACTACGACATTAGACTGTATGCAAGTAAGTGTGCTGCCGCTTGGCCTTTTTGATATCCCACCGAGGCCTGAGGCCGGTTTCTGACTCGGCGAAGCTCTCCAGATGCCCCGGGAAGTCCCGGGCCCGGCCGTGGTGGACCGATGGTTCTGCGAGCCGGTCAATCTCTTCGTCATCGGAAAGGACACGTTTAGGACCAACCGGGCGGCCTACCCGAGCCTCCCCAAGGGGCACCAGGCCATGATTTTCAAGTTCATGCAGCTCAAGACCGCGCCCTGGCTACTCCTGTCTGGCATTGGGCTCGACGTTTCGGCCGTTTCCGAGAGTGGGCCGAACCCGCCCAAGATCACGGAGGAAGAATATCCGCCTCTGGGGCAGCAGCTCCCCGACCAGACGAGGCAGCGTCTGAAGCGGAACGGCTTTGAGCACATTTCCTACCTTCGATGGCTGGAGCAGCAGCAGCCGGCGCGACCTAGCACCGAGGACGCGTCCATCTTCAGCTATCTCGACGTGCTGCAGTCGCCTCTGCAGCCCCTGTCGGACAATCTGGAGTCGCTGACGTACGAAGTGTTCGAGGGAGACCCGGTCAAGTACACGCAGTACGAGACCGCCATCATGGAGGCACTGCTCGAGTGGAAGCAGAAAGGCACGCCGACATCGTCGGGCCCGGGGGGGAGTGGAGCCATCGTCTTGGCGGTCGCCGGGGCCGGGCGAGGCCCGCTGGTCTCCCGGGCTCTCAAGGCAAGCGAGCAGACCGGGATCCCGATCCAGGTCTGGGCCGTCGAGAAGAACCCGAACGCATACGTCTATCTTCTCCGCCAGAACCGCCAGGTCTGGGACGGCCAGGTGACCGTGGTCAAGACCGATATGCGGCACTGGAAGGGACCGCTGGTATCCGGCACCGCGTCGCACGACCCGGTGTACGGCAAGGTCGACATTCTCGTGTCTGAGCTGCTGGGGTCGTTCGGTGACAACGAGCTGTCGCCGGAGTGCCTGGACGGAATCCAGCACGTCCTGGCGCGGCCGCACGGCATATCGATCCCCAGCTCGTACACGGCCCATGTGACCCCAATCTCGACCCCTCGCATCCACGCCGACCTGCTGAGCCGGCTCTCCAGCGATCCGCTCGCGTTCGACACGCCATGGGTCGTGAGGCTCCACCAGCTCGATATGGTGGCGCGCGACGTGCCGGGCCGGGCCCGGTTCCAGCAGGCGTGGGAGTTCTCGCACCCGGTCCCGGCCGCGACGCTCAAGATCAGAGAGGCCCGTCTATCCGGCGGAGTGGTTGGCGGCGGCGGCGGCGCCATGGCCGGGGCCGCGGGCCTCAACGACCACAATGCACGGTACTGCCAGCTCACGTTTGCGTGCCCGACTCGGGGAGTGGTCCACGGGCTCGCCGGATACTTCGAGGCCACGCTGTTTGAAAGCAGCAGCCGCGAGGCCAGGGCCAGGGCCGAGGTCGAGGACAACGACCAGGACGACATCAAAGTCGAGCTGAGCATTTTACCGGACGAGGCGGATCACAAGAGCAAGGATATGACGTCCTGGTTCCCTTTGTTCTTCCCGTTGATTGTAGGTAGCCCCCATGGCCGCCCCTCCTCACTGCTCAGCCGGCATCGCTTCGTCACGCTATATCGATCATCCTAATGGACAGATGACTGACAGCCGGGTCCATCGCAGAGACCGGTCTCCTTCCCACCCAATTCCCAGCTGACAGTGAGCATCTGGCGGCAAACGAACGACACCAAGGTGTGGTATGAATGGCTGGTGGATGCCTACACGTGCGTTGGAACTGGGCCAAGAATCAAGGTTGGCTCCTCAGACCTGTGCAGCAGCTTTAGGACGGCCTGTCTGCTTTGAGGGGCGTGGGGCGTGGGGGGGTTGAAATCGGGTCAGGTCTGGATTAGGCTTGAGGGATGGTGGGATGGATTCGCTACTTGCTCAGGCCAGACAAATCATCAATGTTGATGCTGGGCGGGATCCGGGGGGGACAACGTAGATGTAGGGTACGGATGGGCGTGGCGCCTTGATTCCTTCTGCACGACTGTCCCGAAAAACCGGCCTTTTCCTCCCACTTCTGGCCGGCTTTCTCTGGAAACAAGAGGACAATCGGGATGGCTCTCTCTCTTCCCTACCCGTCGCCTATGGCAACGTCGGCTATCTCGTCGGGGTCTGCGTCTTCGTCCTCTTCGTCCTTTTCCGTGGCTTCTCGGATCCACAGCACATTGTTGCAGCTGGACAGATGGGTTGGGGTTAGCGAGCTGGCTGGCTGGCCGGCTGGCCGGACGGCCGGCTCGGTCTGGAGCAGCGCGACGCGTGGGTGGGGAATATTGGGCATTATCGGGGGACAACAACGACCACGTACCGAATGAAGATCTGGCCAAGCGTGCCCGTCTTCTTGCGACTTATGTACTCATCGGCGCCGCTGAGCTGGATGTTCATGTAGCTGTCCGTGCTGACCAGCCGGCCCTTGAATTCCATCTCTCCCTACTTTAGACGGACGAAGACCACTTTGCCGATGCTGGGGCAAGATGTCGGTGGGTCAGCTCAACGGTCCAGGTGAAGCGCGCGAACGGTTTGCGGTCCAGGCCACGACGACGAGCGGAGGGACGGATGGGTCGGGCCGGAGAAGGAGAAGGCTCACAGGCTGAGCAAAAACGGCCGGGGGTTGAC
>JAOYNC020018961.1:0-15351 GCA_025802115.2 Bertia moriformis
CCATCGACGTGGTCAGATCCGAAGCCTTCCGGCGGCGCAGTTCGGTCGCGTCACGGCCGAGCCTGGGATCGCTGCTCCCCTCGCGGTGCGGCACGTCCGCGGCGACCACCTCGGCCACCTGATCACCGTCCGGGCGATCGCCACCCGCGTGTCCGACGTCAAGCCGGTGGTCCAGGTCAGCGCGTACGCGTGCGACCGGTGCGGGTGCGAGATCTTCCAGGCCGTCAAGGACCGCCAGTACGCGCCCCTGACGATGTGCCCGAGCAAGGACTGCAAGGACAACGACAGCAAGGGCCGGCTGTACCCGAGCACCCGCGCCAGCAAGTTCCTGCCCTTCCAGGAGGTCAAGGTGCAGGAGCTGGCCGAGCAGGTGCCGATCGGCCAGATCCCCCGCACCCTGACGGTGGTGTGCCTCGGCAGCTCGGTGCGCCGGATGAGTCCCGGCGACGTCGTCGACATCACCGGCGTCTTCCTGCCGACCCCCTACACCGGCTTCAAGGCCCTGCGGGCCGGCCTGCTGACCGACACCTACCTCGAGGCCCACCACGTGCTGCAGCACAAGCGCGCGTACGCCGACATGGAGGTGGACCGGCGGCTGGTCGCCCGGATCGACCGGCACCGCCTGACCGGCCGGGTGTACGACCTGCTGGCCCGCTCGATCGCGCCCGAGATCTACGGCCACCTGGACGTCAAGAAGGCCCTGTTGCTGCTGCTCATCGGCGGCTGCACCAAGGAGACCGCCGACGGGATGCGGATCCGCGGCGACATCAACATCTGCCTGATGGGCGATCCCGGTGTGGCCAAGTCGCAGCTGCTCAAGTACATCTCCAAGGTGGCCCCGCGCGGCGTCTACACGTCGGGCCGTGGCAGCAGCGGCGTAGGCCTCACGGCCGCCGTCATGCGCGACCCCGTCACCGATGAGATGGTGCTCGAGGGCGGCGCCCTGGTCCTGGCCGACAACGGCATCTGCTGCATTGACGAGTTCGACAAGATGGACGACACCGACCGGACCGCCATCCACGAGGTGATGGAGCAGCAGACCATCTCCATCTCCAAGGCCGGCATCTCCACCACCCTGAACGCGCGCACCTCGATCCTGGCCGCGGCCAACCCGCTCTACGGCCGGTACAACCCGCGCCTGTCCCCGGTCGAGAACATCAACCTGCCGGCCGCCCTGCTCTCCCGGTTCGACGTCCTGTTCCTGATGCTCGACACCCCGGCCCGCGACACGGATGCGCAGCTGGCCAAGCACGTCGCCTACGTGCATATGCACGGGAAGCACCCGGACCCGGCCGCTGGCGGCGGCGGCGACGGCGCAGATGGAGAAGACCCCGTGACCGTCTTCTCCCCGCACGAGGTGCGGTCGTACGTGGCCCGTGCTCGCGCGTTCCGGCCCCTCGTGCCGGCGACCGTGACCGAGTACATGGTCAAGACGTATGTGCGGATGCGCGAGCAGCAGCGCCGGGCCGAGAAGCGCGGCGCCCAGTTCTCTCACACCTCGCCGCGGACCCTGCTCGGGGTCGTGCGGCTGGCCCAGGCCCTGGCCCGGCTCCGGTTCAGCGCCGAGGTGTCGCAGGACGACGTGGACGAGTCCCTGCGCCTCATCGAGGCCAGCAAGGACAGCCTCCAGGCGAGCGAGGGCGCCGGCGGCGGCCGCCACCGCGCCGCCAACGCCAGCGACCGGATATACCAGCTCGTCAAGACTCTAGCCGAGACGGGCGCCTGCCGGGCCGACGGCGGTGGCGGCGGCGGCGACGACGATGACGACGGAGACGAGGGCATGATCGGGGCGGCAGCCGAAGACGACGGGCCGACGGAGCTCAGCCTGCGAAAGGTTAAGGAGCGGGTCATCGCCAAAGGGTTCACCGAAGACCAGTGGCTAGATGCGCTGGACGCGTACGCGGATGCGGGGGTGAGTGGAATATATCGTTCGACTCCTGTCCCGTTCACTGTTGTATGCTAACTCTATTGGCCACTGCTCAGGTGTGGCAGACGGCCGGAAACGCCACGAGGCTGGTATTTGTGACAGCAGGGAACTAGCCAGCAGGAGAAGGGGTACTATTTCTTCTGTCTTGACGCTCTGCAGTCTGGTTATACGGAGCTGAGCGATAACATCATGTCCATTTGTCTGCTCTGTTGCGGTGCTGTTTCCTGTTGTTATCCGGGGGGGGGGCTTCGGGTGTCGTTGGCAGGAAGTCAATCTATCGCGCCATTTCACAGCGGCCAACAGGATAGGGTTGATTTCATCGACAGGCTGTGGCAGTTGGTGTTATATTGCCGGCTTGACAAGCCAGCCTGTCGTCATTGATGGTATAAGGCTGGCTGGGCTATCAGGGCGCAAGATCTGGTGCTCCAGTTGCTAACAGGATGAGGTTGGTCTGATGGCCAGCCGTGACGGTCAACGTTATACGGTGGGCTTGTGATGCCACAGTGCGGTGGTTAATAGTATGAAGTTGCGTCATGATCGCTGGCTATGGTGGTCCGTACTATGTGATCAGCCCATGACACCGGGCCGCTATCGTCGACGGTGTGATGCCAGCCGTCGTGCCACGCTGTCGTGGCTGACCGGGTGGGCGCGGTCTGATGGGATGGCCAGCTGCGGTGCCTGCCTGCCCTCCCTCCTGTGACGAGGTCAGCCCTCGACTCAAGGGCGCGTGGCAAGTGGCCGACAGCATGAGGGGAGCTATGGCGGTGCCTCCTGTCGTGTGTCAACCGGCGATGCCAGGATGAGGCGGGTGACTCACAGCTTGAGATTAGCTATGGTGCTGCCTCTTGTTGTCGGGTGAGGCTGCGATCCCAGGTTGCGCTGGATCCCGGGGTGCGGTGCATCCCCGGCTGCGGCAGACCCCGGGCTGCGGTGCATCCCAAGTTGGAATGTGTCCCAACTTGCGGTGCATCCCAACTTGCAATGTGTCCCAAGTTGCGGTGCATCCCAACTTGCGGCGGACTCCGGTTACCGTATATCTCAAGCTGCGGTGGTCGATAGGACGGGACCGGGCGATCCCGCAAACTCCAATGACTGGGCTGATACCAGTCAGTCGCCGATGCCAAGCTATCTTTCCTATTCTGTTAGCTCGGGAGACACCCGTAGTTGATTTTGCAAGCCTGGCCTGTGATCTCGTGTTGCCGTCGCCCATCTCCCCTGCCGTGTATCATGCTGCCAAAAGTCCGCCACAACTAAGCGGCGCCGTTCTAGCTTGCAGCTCAATCTGATCCCACGAGGGTGGGGTGGGACAGAGGCCAAGCCGTGATCATAGCTGGTGGAGACCGGAACAGGCCGCGGCAGAGCTCGTGTTATTATAAACAGAAACTAAATCCGACCAGGCGAGCGCCCGGCCCATCTATCTAACTAGCGACAGCAGCTGGCCGCATCCGAGCGCCAACCCGTTCCAGCTAGTGATCTCGGCGCCCGACCCCCCCCCGAGCGTCCTTCGGCGGATCGTACACAATCTTCCGCGACTTGATCCACGCCCACTTGTACCGCTTGATGTACACGGAGAGGGCCCACAGCACCGACGTGACGGCCACCACCTTCATGCCCATGCGCTTGCGGTTGTCCATCTCGGGCTCGGCCGCCCAGTTGAGGAACTCCACCACGTCCTTGGCCATCTGCGACGTCGTGGCCGGCGTCTCGTCCTCGTACTCGACCAGGCCGTCATACAGGACGCGGGCCATGCCGATGCCGGTTCCCGGGAAGAACGGGTTGAAGTTCATGCCGGGCGCGACCGTCGCTCCGGCGGGGGGCTCGTCCGGATACCCCGTCAGCAGGGAGAAGATGTAGTTGCAGCCGCCGTGGCGGCCCTTGACGAGGAGCGACAGGTCCGGCGGCAGGGCCCCGTTGTTGGCTGCCCGGGCTGCCTCCTCGTTCTGGTATGGCGGGGGGATGTAGTCCGCCAGCTTGCCCGGCCTCTCGGTCGGGTTCCCCTGCTCATCCGGATCGCCCGGGTACATATTCTCCTCGGCCAGAGCCCTGGCCTCGTCCGTGGTGAGGACGGCGCCGACAAGGGCCCGGTACGGGACCCGGCTGAGGGAGTGGCACGCCATGCAGACTTCCTTGTAGACCTGGAATCCTCGACGGAGCCTAGGTCGAGGCCGGGCCGAGATGCGGGTCGGCCTGGAGTGAGCGCCCGAGCCTAGTCTGCGAATTCGAGGAAACAACTCACGCCTGGTGGTCAAAAGTCTTGAGGAACTTTTGGTGAACCCATGGGTACTTGGTTGCGTGGAGGCTGCGGGCTGAGTGTCAGAGCAGGCACGTGCCGCCGCCATCCATACTGTTGGTGTTGTTGGTTGACGCACCCCTCTTCTGCCTCGGTCATGGCCTCGGCCTGCGGGCCGTACATGTGATAGTACCACGCGATCGAGCCGGCCGCCACCGTGGTTGACGCAATCGCGGACAAGTGGCTCCTCGCCTTCGCCGGCTGGCCGGCGCCGGGGCCGGTCGAGGCACGCTGTAGGTAGCAGACCAGCCGTCAGCAGATTTCCCTATCCCGATGTGTTTCGTTCCCCTCCTCCTCCGCCTTGGCCGGCTCTCCGACGCCCGTGACGACGGCGCTATACTCGAGTATCGCATCCTTGAGCGCTTTCGTCCATCACACACTCACCCGAACGATTGCCGCCGCGCTGGTTCTGAATCCGGCCACGGCCCGCGCCGATCGCAGAGGGGAGGAGCTCGCCAGCATTGTGGGGGCCTGCCGGGGGGCTCGATGGCTCGAATTGAGAGATGGAACGAAGTGGAGGAGCCGAGACGAGGGGTTAAGATTTGGGAGAGCTGGAGAGCTGTAGGTACCGTACCGACCCTGGCGGCGAAAATGGTCCAACCCCCCCCGTAATGGCGCACTGCTGATTGGGCGCACGTCACGTGGCGTGGCCGTAGCGCGGTGGGTCGCACCCTGCCCATCGGATTGCAATATCTCACTCAGGATAAATTCACGCCGGGCGGGGAGGGGGCCGCTGCCCCGCAACCAACCAACTCTCCAACTGAAGCACCCCTTCAACCCGAGCACCCCTTCAAGTTATCGACTTTGCGTCTCTCTTCTGCTCATCTTTCTGGCACTCGTTGGACCACTCGGCTATAGCCTTTTTCTACATCGTACAGCATATTTCCATCGCAGCAGCATCGCGGCAGCCATGGAATCCATCGACTCCCTCAAGTACTTCTCCCTCGCCGGCAAAATGCTCAAACTCGACAGCGCCGAGGATCTTAACCACCACATCGGGCCCCTCATTTCCATGGATGACGTCCAGCTGGTCAAATTCTCGGGCAACACACTAGGCGTCGGCGCATGCAGGGCCCTCGGCCAGGTCCTGGCGACCAAGCCGATGCTCCAGGTATGTTTCTTGTCCAACCAGATGGGTCCGGCAGGGGCGAATATGTGTATATAATGTCCGACCACGACCACCACGATCACCCCTCCTATATTCTCCAATTCTCTGCCTGGCTTACCCTGCTCTCATCAAGTTCGTCGACTTCTCCGATATCTTCACGGGCCGACTCCTCAGCGAGATTCCCGACGCGCTCTCGTCACTCCTGACCCCGATCACGAACCTGCCGACCCTCACGACCGTCAACGTCAATGACAACGCGTTCGGGCTCAATAGCGTCGAGCCCGTGGTCGCGTTCCTGTCGGAGCACGTGCCCCTCCGGCACTTGTCCCTCAACAACAACGGACTGGGCCCGCAGGCGGGCACGAAGGTAGCCGACGCCCTCTCGACTCTGCACGCCCGCAAGGTGGCGGCCCGCCGGGCCGGCCAGCAGGTCCCCGACCTGGAGACCATCATATGCGGCCGCAACCGGCTCGAGAATGGCAGCATGGAGGCCTGGGCCCGAGCGATGAAACTGCACGCCAACATCAGGACCGTCCGGATGGTGCAGAACGGCATCCGACCCGAAGGGATGATCCACATCGTTCAAAACGGCTTCGCCCACACCGCCGCCCTCGAGGTGCTCGACCTCCAGGACAACACATTCTCCCTCGCCGGAGCCGTGGAGCTCGCAAGGACGGTGCCGGGCCTCCGGCAGCTGCGGGAGCTCGTCGTCTCGGACACGCTGTTCAGCAGTCGCGGCTGCGGCCACCTGTTCACCGCCTTCAGCAGGGGCCAAAACAACAAGCTCGAGACGCTGCGGATGCAGTATGCGGAGATGACGTCCCAGGCGCTTAAGCAGCTCCATGTGGTTGCAGTTACCTCGCTTCCCGCACTCCGCAGGGTCGACCTCAACGGCAACAAGTTCACGGAGAACGACGAGGCTCTGGCGGGCATACGGGAGCTGTTCGAGGAGCGGAGAACGAGGCTCGGCCTCGACAGCGAGACCACCGAAGACGGCTGGGGCATAGACAGCCTCAGCGATCTGGACTTTGACGACGACGACGACGAAGACGAGGAGTCGGATCGGGATGAAGATGAGGGCGAGGAAGGGAAGAGCAGGGAGGCGGTCGAAGAGAAGGCAGAAAAGATGGTGGCAGATGCGGAGAAGGCGCAAGAAGAGCCTGTCGCGGCCGAAAAGAACGCGGCCGTGGACGAGCTTGCTGAGGCAATAAGGAAAGTTGGGCTCTGAAGAGCGGCTCGGCCGCAGCCGTTTTGGTCGCCGAGCCGCCTTGGTTTGGCTCGGGTCGGTTGCGTGGCCGTGGCCGTGGCGGACGAGAGAAGGTGGAGCCAGAGGACAGCTGGAGGGGTAACAGGGGTATGGGAAGGAGCTGGGGGGGCTGTTCGTGAGGATAGCGATGGGGCAGTGGTGGAATTGATCAGAACGGGGCGGCAAAGATAGATATACCCAGGTGGCTGTAGAGCGCTCGTCCCGTCGACCAGAGAGATGATAGAGGACAGATGGTATCACGGCCAGCTGTGGCGGGCGTGGCGGGCGTGGATGTGTGGCGATACCAGCTACAAGTTGGCATGTTTTCCCTCGTGTGATTCAGGATGCGGAGAGAGGTAGTGGTCTGTCCAGAGACGAGTCCTCGGCTCGCGGATTCTCAATTTCGGCACTGGTCCCCTCCTCTCCCTTCTGGTCATCGTGGGATTGTATCCATCTCCTCTCCGAACGGTTGGCTCGACGAGATATATAGCCTATCCTCTATTTCTACAATTTCTTATCCCCTCAGCTCAGCACGGGCGCCCTCCTTTGTGAAATGTAGATTCAGGATCACCAGCGGCAGTGATCTATCAGACCATGTATGCCTGGGGCCAGCTTTTATGGATCCCTTCACTGTGGGTCTGGACCAGACAGATTGGCCAATCAAATCGCCGGGCCAGCCGACCAGAAAGCTCCCACCACACCACACACACCACCCACGCGTCAGAGCCCATTCGCATTGATCGATCCCATCCATCCAACACGTGAAAAAAAAAACACCCAGACCACCGCGCTTTCCAGCTCGCTCGGGCCAGACACCGCCAGAATGAAGCTAGTCAGGTGCGAGCACCCTCTTTCGTCCCCCCCTCTCCCCCTCCCCATCCCGGCTCTACATTCTCAGCCCTAACGCCCCGCAGAGCTCTGTACAAGTGCTGCAACGAGGTTGTCACGATCGAGCTCAAGAATGGCACGATCGTGCACGGGACGATCGTGTCGGTCAGTCCGCAGATGAACATCTCGCTGCGGCATGTCAAGCTCACGCTGAGGCATGCGAGCGCGATCCCGCTCGAGCGGATGAACATCCGCGGCAGCAGGATCCGATACATCATCCTGCCGGACTCGCTCCCGCTGGACACCATCCTGATCGATGACTCGGTCAAGCCGAAGAACAAGGCCCGCAAGGATGCGGATGGCGGCGCCGGCAGTGGGGTCGGGCCTGCGGGCAGGGGCGGCCGCGGCGGCCGTGGTGGACGCGGGCCCAGGGGCGGCGGCGGACGAGGGGGCAGGCGCGGCGGAGGCCGGAGAGGGTGATGAGGGCAGAGCGGGCAGGTGGTGTGCTGTATTGGATCCGGTGTTGATAAGCGGCCGGCCGCACGCGTGTGCGCACTGCGGCTTGGATCAGGGTTATAATGGTGATTGACGCGATCTGTCGGCCGCCGTATTACTTATCTCCTTGTCTCTCTCTATCTCTCTTTCCCCCTCTCAGTCTCTCTGTTTCTCTCTCCGTCTCACTCTCCGCCTCCCTCTCCGTCTCTCTCTCCGTCTCTCACTTCGTCTTCGTCTCCGTCTTCCTCTTCGTCTTCCTCTTCATCTCTGTCTCTCACTCTCCACACTCTAATCACTACCAGCCGCTCCCACCCGCCCGTCGCGCCGCTCTCTCCCGCCGTCTCGACCCGCCACTCCCCCGGCCCCCCCTCCTCCGCGCCCATCCGGCGTATCTGCTCCTTGACGAGATCGGGCCGGTTCCGGGCGCAGAGCAGGATGTAAGCGCATCCCCGGGCCGATAAAATGTCCGGCAGGCCGGCCACCAGCCGGTCCGTGGTCTCCATTCCGTCATACCCGCCCGAGTACGAGAGCGCCAGGAGGTGGCTCCGCTCCTCGAGAGTGGGAGACTCTTCTCCGGTTGCGAAGTCGCCGTCCTCGAGCAGCAGCGGCGGCAGCGGCAGCGGCGGCAGGTCCTCGGTCGGCACGTACGGCGGGTTGAAGATGAGCACGTCCACGGTGCCGGGGCGCCACGGCGAGACCAGGTCCCCGACCACGACGTCAACGAAGCACGCCGACCCACCCTCCGGCAACATCGACTCGGCCCCGGCCACCGTCAGTCTGGTCGCGTCGCAGGCAAACGAGTTCGCGTCGACGGCGGCAGTCAGCACCTCCGACGTGCCAAGCAGGGCCCGGGCATGGGCGTGCACAAAGGCCACCACGACGCCTGACCCGGACCCGACCTCGAGCACGAGGGGGGCCGGCCCCGAGGAGAAGCGCTCGCACAGAAACCGAGTCTCGGCGGGCGAGGAGAGCGTGTCGAGGAGGAGAAAGGAGTCCTCGGCTGGCTCGTAGACGTGGGTGAAGGAGACGTGGGAGGTGTCCGGAGTGGGAAGCATGGCTTTTCGGTTGCTACTCTTGGCCGCGCTTCTTCGCCGTGTTTCTCAATCGGCTCCCCCGTATCCCTGATATCTCCGGATCTTGAGTGCCGAATGTGAGGGTGAAGTTGTTTTTTTATTTCTGGTGGAGGCACGTGATCGCGCCGCTACTTTTCTCCCTCACTTCCTCACCCCCCGGATCGCGACGGCGACTACAATTACATTACCACACACGGCACGTCGCACCCCACCCCGTCAGGATCCTCCCCCGCGCCGATGCGTAGTCCCCGGCGCACGCGCACCACCCGGCGGATCTGATTTCGGTCGAACCACCCTCCCATGCCGTGCCAGGGGCACAGCCGGCCGCTGGTGCGCAGGAACTCGGGCTCGGGCTTGACGTCGCCGTTGCCGAAGGAGGGGCAGCTGCTGAAGCCCATGTTGGTGACGAACATGCCTGGGTAGGGCTGGCACGGCCGCGAGATCTCGACCCAGGTGCAGCCGCAGTGGCGGTGCTTGTAGTAGGTGAGCTCGCACATGGTGGGGAGAGGCTTCTCGGGATGGGGCGGGTCGGGGGGGTTGCTGGAAGCGTCGGCTGGGACGTGTTACCAGGCCGGGCCGTGTTCCTGGGCGCGTCGTTCTGGGGCGGGTTACTGGGCCGGGCCGTGTCCCTGGGGGCGTCGTGCTGGGGGCGTCGTGCTGGTGGTATCTTGCCAGAGTGTCGTACTGAGAACGTCTTCCTGGTGCTCTGTTGCTGGGAACGCCTTGCTGATTTTGATTGACGTCCTGCTCGAGGTCTCCTCCCAAGAGATATCTCCAACCGGCGCACCTTTCCCTCCCAAGGGATGCACTTTCCGCTCTTGGCTGGCGACCGCGCTCTCTCGCAGGCCGCTATTCTCGCAAGGTGCCGTGCCCCAAGAACGGCCTATCCCCAAACCGGCCTGTTTCCCAGACTTGATGACGCCACGCCCTTATCAAATGCTGCTAGTTTTGCCCAGTGACGGCCGTCGTTTCGCCGAACGAGAGCGGGCTCTTTGCCGGGCGACGATGGCCCGATGTACCGCGAGGTGGGAGCTGGCGGTCTTCTCGGCCGGTGGCGGCAATACAGGTTGGTGGTGGTGCTGGCCTGGGGTTGAAAACGGCCGGCCCGGTCAGTTGAGGAACGGCGATTCGCGGCGCGAGATGCTGTGGTAGAGGCCGGCTGGGTTTGGTTTGAGTGTTTAGGCCGGGCAGGCGGGCTGGCAGGGAGCGCTTGCCCCACTGGCTCTCGTGCCGGCATCACTATCTGATTGAACTGGGGGGGATTCGCAATGTGAAAAGTGGATGAGACCACGTGGCGCTGGTGGCCAGCTTTCGCGATGCCATGTGCTCTCGTGCATGAGGTATGGGGAGGTCGGGTACTATCTATTCTCTAGCATATACGCTACATGGCCACCACACTCAAGCACCTTGGTAATCCAAGAGCCATACTTGAGCATCACCACATTCAGGCACCACCAGAAACCACCATACTTGAGCTCCATAAGCCAGATCCATACCGAGACGGCCCAATCAACGACTATACTGGAGTGGCAGCGATTTTCAGGTCCGCCATCTGTCATCCACAATTACATGCCATGCGTGATCGTCGCTCAAGTGCTGGCGTGCGGCGGTGCGGCGCCATTATCACCACCATTCATCCCGTATGTAGGATAACCGTCGTATGGTGCGTAGCTATCGTACAATCTCAAGTCGCATGGCCCATAATCATCATCATCATCACGCAGCATGCCCGCCACTGCCCTGTACCGTGCCCTGCGCCCCTGGTCAGCGCGCCCACAGCATACTAGATGGAGAAGAATTGAAACAACGCATGGGCCTTTTGATCTAACTGCCATCCGGCTGGTCGGAGGACCCCCCCCCGCCGGCCCGCTTCACCGGCAGGCTGTCCATGAAGGCATTCGCGTGGGCTAGGTGCTCGCCCAGGCTCATGGCCATCCTCCGCAGCTCCTCGCGGACGTCCTCCGGCGACGCCTGGCCCTGCATGACGGCCTGCGACGGCGGCGCCGGGGCGGGCGGCAGCATGGGACCCCCTCGGGGGCGGCGGTGCGAATGCTGCTGCTGCTGCTGCTGCTGCAATGCTGCCGATGCCGACGCCGACGCCGATGACTGGCGCGGTTGGTACTGGCCGAGGATATAGCCGGACTGTCCCTGGTTCAGCAGCAGCTGCTGCGACTGCGGTAGCTGCGCCTGGCCGCGGAGGTCGGCCGGCTGGGACATGGTCAGATACTCCGCCTGGTCGGCAGCATAGTCGGTGTTGTTGCTGGTGTAGCTCTGGGCATCGACGTCGTACGCGGACGAGAAAGAGCCGCTGCCGCTGGCGGTCCCGCTGGCATTGTTGGCCGGGCCGGTGCCGGTGGCGCCGGTGCCGGCCCGGCGCGAGATGGCCAGCTCGGCAAGGCCGCGGGCGAGGTCCGAGTTGTCGGGGACGTGGACGGATGGCTCACGAGTGGCAGAGGCCGAGTCGCTGTCGACATAGATCGAGGGCTCGCGGTTGCTGTCGACGTAGATCGACGGCTCTCGGTTGCTCTCCACGTAGATGGATGGTTCACGGGTGCTGTCGACGTAGATCGACGGCTCGCGGCCACTGTCGACGTAGATCGACGGCTCACGGTTGTGATCAACATAGATCGACGGCTCGCGCCGGCTGTCGGCGTAAACGGTTGGCTCGCGGTTGCGGCCGGCGTACAGGGACGGCTCGCGGTGGCGGCTGTCATCGACGTAGATGGACGGCTCGCGGGGGTTGGCATCGACGTAGATGGATGGCTCGCGCGGGGCCGAAATGTAGAGGCTGGGCTGGCGCTCTCCGCTACTAGTAGCGGCCACGGCGGCGGGCGCCGGAGTCGACGCACGGTCCAGCTCAAACGGGCCCATTGATGAGCCGAGCTCGGAGCCGGTCATGGAGCCAAAATCGGAATGCGAGGTCGAGGGCCGGGTCAGGTCCAGGCTCATGTCGAGGTCGATCAGGCTGCCGACCGAGGCACGGTTGTCGACCGGGGTTGCGGCCCCGGTCGGGGTCGGGATTGGGGTCGGCTGGGGGCGGCGGGGGTCGATGTCGCCGAAGTAGGGGCGCGACGTGACCGGCTCGGTGGGGTGGTGGATGATGCCGGGGCGGATGGGGGGCGTGGCAGACCGGCCAGCAGCAGCAGCAGCGGCGGCGGCGGCGGGGCCGTTGGTGCCGTCCTCGCCTCCATGGAACGGAAACCTGAACATCTCGGGGTGGGCCGAAGCCGGGGGAGGAGCCATGGACGGGAACTTCCAATCCTGGGTGCGCCGATTGTTGTTGGCCATCGTGTCGGCCGGATCGCTGAGAGGCGGGTGATTCAGATCATGGTGGTCGGGGTGGTGGCCAGCAGTGTTGCGATTGGCAGTCGTGGTGCGGTGATTATTGGCGGCGGCCGTGTTGCCGTTCTGCCCGTTGCGAGGGCCCTTGATGGTCTCCATGTCGACAAACCGCGAGAGATCGCTGCCGTGGAGAGAGGCGTCCAGGTCGATGAGCGATTCGCGAACCTGGCCTGGCTGGGTTGAGTCGTCGCGGAGAGGCAGGTCTGAGCCTATGACGGTGGCATAAGTGCGAGGATGGGGTGGAGCCGGCGGCTGCTGCTGCGGTGGTGGTGGAGGGGCGCGGCCGTAGTATACTCGAGAGTTTTCCGAGTAGCTCGACATTGTGCTGGGATCGAAAATCTTCTCGAGCGGGGCCTTGAGCACGGGCAGCTGCGGCGGCGGCCGCCTCCGGGCCTTGCCGCCCGTGGCGGCGGCGGCGGCGGCGGTGCTGCCGGCGCTGGTGCTGGTGCTTGCTCCTCGGATGGGGGCCGGCCGAGCCGTCAGCTCTGCCGGGGTCTGGTCTTCTCCCGGTGCGGCCGCCAGACCCAGCTCGAGCTCGACCCCGGACCCGTACACGTCATACACCACCTGGGCATCCGATGTTCGAAGCACGTTCTGGTCAAAAGCGGCGGTGGTGCTGAAGTTCCAGTCGTCGTCGTTGCCGTCGTTGCCGCCGTCGCCGCCGGCCGCGGTCGCGTCATGGTGATGATGGTGATGATCCAGGGAAGAGGCGCGGGGGGGCGGCGGGCCCTGGGCGCCGCCGGCCAGGAAGAGGGACCGCCGGCTGCCGCCCTGGGCCTCCCACGCCTTGTACCCGTGCACCAGCAGGGCCAGACTCGAGGTCGGGTACCGCTCCGTCGTGCCGGGCACGGCGATGTATCCGTGCCGCTGCACGTCCTCGATGGTCGGCCGCCGAGCCGGGTCCGACTGCAGGCAGTACGCCACCAGGGACCGCAGCGCGGGCGAGAACTCGTCGCCCTCGAGCCGGGGCGCGTTCTGGCGCAGGAACGCGCACAGGCGGGCCAGGTCCAGGCCGGCCCGCACGTTGGGCGGGTGCCCGCTCGCGATCTCGAACACCATGGCGCCAAAGGCCCAGATGTCGACCTCGGTCCCGTACGGGGACGGGCCGGCGCCGGCGTCGGCCAGCAGCAGCTCGGGCGCCATCCAGTGCGGGGTGCCGATCACGGTGGACCGCTTGTCCAGCTTGGTCTCTATCACGCCCGATACGCCAAAGTCGCACAGCTGGACGGCGCCCGACTCGGTGACGAGCACGTTGGCGCACTTGATGTCGCGGTGGATGATGCCCTGGCGGTGGACCCAGGAGACGGCCTCGGCCACCTCGCGCACGATCGGGATGATCCACCGCTCCTGGAGGCCGCCCGGCATGGTCGGCTTCATCAGCGTGGCGACGCTGCCGCCGGCGCAGTACTCGGTCACCATCCAGACGGTCTGGCCGACGGGCAGGGCCTCGATCACGAGGTTGATGTTGCGCGCGCCGGTGGCGCGTAGCATGCGCAGGGCGTGGATCTCCTTGAGCAGGTCGCCGTACGTGTCGGCGCGGCCGTGGCTCAGCTCCGAGTCGGACTGCTCAATGTCGATGATCTTGACGGCGACGAGCTGCTGCTGCGGCGCCTGCTGCGGCTGCTGCCGACCGGAAGCAGAGACGAGGCCGGCCGGATCGGGGCCGGGGGTGGTCGTGACGGCCTTGTAGACCCGGCCGAAGCTGCCCTTGCCTATGAGCTCGAGGAGGCGATAGTCGGGGGGGGGCTTTCCCGTCCTCGCGCAGTCCTCGTCGACCTTGGCCTGCATCCGGCTCGCATCCTCGCGGGCGCGCTCCCGGAAGCTCGAGAGGGTGGTGAGGTCGAGCGTGTTGCGGACCTGGAGAGTGGCCATGGCGGGGTTGGGCAGGGACTCGGATCCGATATATCGGCTTGGAGGTGGTGGTGCTGCTGCCGACTATGCCGCAAGAAGAGTACCGGATTGCGAACCGGAGCAGAAGTAAGAAGAGGCAGCGGGCAAGAGGGAGGGGGAGTTGGCGCAATTGCCCATCGGGAGCAGAGCCAGCCTCGAGAAGACCTGCAAAGAGCAGAGGAGGGAGAATGGCGACGACCCTGGCGATGGCGACGACCCTGACAGTGGCATGGGCTGGCTGTACTCGCTAGCTTGAGACGCAGCCAGGAACACGATGATCCCAGACCCAGACCCTTGGCTCGATGGATACCTTGCAGACCTTGCAGCGTGCAGCGGCCGAGTGCAGCAAGATGGGGGGATGGTGGGGCAGGACAGGATCAGCTCAGGGACGTTGGGGGCGCGTGGCGGATAAATACCGGCGCACGAACCATGCAGTGGAGCCTGCATGTGTGGCGGTGTAAGGTAAGAGACGGTGTGGCTAGAGATCCCATTCACATGCCCCCCCCTCATGCCCTATCCCCCTCCTCTCAGCATCTTGACAGCCCCCTCTCAGCGTCCACAGTTTCTTCTGAGCTTCCTCTCAGCATCATCCCAACATCCTCTCAGCGTCCTCGGCTTCCTCTTAGCTTCCTCTCAGCATCCTCAGCTCCTCTCAGCGTCTTCTCGGCTTCTCCCCCCACTGCCCTTGCTGTCCGCCATCCCACGGCAGACCTGGTGGCCTGCCCAGTCAAATAGCCGGCCACCTGCTCAAATAAACATGGCCCCCAAGACGGCCCAGCCCACCCCCGCCGAGATCTCCCTCGTCCACCTGAAGAACTGCCTCGTCAACCTGCCGCCTAGTTTAGTGACCCTCCTCTCAAATGTCAACACGGTCCGTCTGTCTTTGCTCCCCCCATCTATACTCCCCCTGCCCCCCCTGCTTCTCCTGCTCTACCTGCCCCCTCTGTCCCTCCGTCCCACTCTCCCTCCTCTGACCTGCGTACGACTGGTATAATAACATGTACTCTGCAGCCTGTCCAAAATGTCATCGTGGAGCTGGTCCCCGCCCGGCCCGCGCCCTCGCGACCCGTCTTCCTCGGCTGGACCGGCCTGCCCAGCCGGCGCAAGGCCACCTCCCTCGGCGCGGCCGGCCGCGCCGCCCTCCTGGCCCGC
>JAOYNC020019056.1:0-15343 GCA_025802115.2 Bertia moriformis
ATGCGATCCGTATCGGTGAAAAGTGGTTCCGAGCGTTTCAAGCCAGAAATCCCTGGTTTGTTCAAGACTCGAGACGAAGGCGCATCTTCATCCTTCTCGATCCGGAGAGCAAAAGCTTGCTCCGTCTATGATGCGTCCAAGCTCGCTTGCACACGCTACTCTACGCTGCGCCGTGGCCGACGGTCTATGCGTGCCGAGAGGCCACATCAGCGAGAAGGGCGTTTTACGTCCAAGTGCTCTGACCTGAGCTTACGTGAATGCCTCGATCTTGATTTCATTCCAAATCTGCCGATGTTGCCGCACAGGGAACTCTTGATGATCTCTACCGAGTACTCATCTCGGATCCGGACAAGGCCTGAGCAGACGAACAGCAGCAATCACTTTCCCGCTCATATCTGATTGCGTGCCAGCACGGCTGCAAACTTGGCCCGAGTCGTAATGTGCGCTTTTACCAACCTGTAAAACGTGCTAAGGTAGTACCCAATTTCCTAAGCAGGAGGAACCTTAATGGCCGGGCCAGCCGCGAACCGCTTGCGAGACGCACTCCGGGGTTATGGGTTGATCGATCGCTCCAATTGGAAATATCTGATTACTCTTGCCCTTGGATGGACGCTGCTACTAGCATGCGTATACGCATGGCTTACAGTGCAGAATACGGGCAATGGATTGACGATAGAGTCCTATCCGGAACCCAAACCCGTTCCATGGCTGATCGCATTTGGCAACGCAGTTTACTTCAGCATCGCGACGGAAACCACCTTGGGCTACGGCGATCTAGTGCCACATGGATTGTCGAGATATCTTGCATGCATTCAAGCGGCTGGGGGCTTGATGCTGGCCGGATTGTTTGTTTCAAAAATCACCACTGGTCCATTTGGTAAGACAAAAGCCATTATCGAGCAGATAGAAGGCAATTGGATTGAGTATTGCTTGGCAGAGGAGTGCACGATAATTTCTCTCATCACAATTGAGTACACAGATGGCTTACTTCGATACGATGGGCACAACTATGATTGCGACGGTGAACCCAGACGAGGCTTTGAAGGTACTAGTCAGCCGTTAGGCACCATCGATGGGCAGACGATCTGGTTCGATTACGACAACAGACGTGGTGATAATGCTGTCTTTAATTACGGTAAGACGTACTTGACCTTCCAACGGCTCGATCGAGATACAGGGAAATACACTTACTGCGAAGGTGCGGCACAGGATAGCAATCGTTCTGAAGAGATTCCGATGTTTGCCTACAGAGCTCCTGATTCTCAGGCTGAGGCATTCAAATCTTGGAAAGCAGATGAAACTGATGTGCAACGCTCAGTTATTGCGCAGCAGGCATACAAAGACCGGTTTCATGAGATAGAAATCTTCAGAAGGCAAAAGCTCGCCAAGCCAGAGTTGGTCTTGTGAGCGAAAAGTCTACTGGCCAACACGCATAATGGAACGTGATCCCGGCCATCGCATTCCGCCGCTTACAGCGGCGCCATATACAGACACTGTTTAGCTCATTCGAGCTTTGCAGGACATTGTTCGAGTCGACCTGCCAATAGAACAAAACGCAGTTCTAAATCCCTCAGAGCTCCCTCGGTTCATTGCCTCTAAGAGGTTTGCCGGTGCCCTTTCTCGCCTGCACACAACATCGAAGTCTGGTGATTGGTGAACGGCAACACCCAGAGTCAAATTCCACGTGGACGTGTAGTCGCCGACACGTTTCTTTGAAAAAGGCAGACGGCTAAGGTTCGATACCGATGTGGTCATTGACGGCGCCGCGGATGCGCTGTTTGCACCCGAGGTAACGCTCAGTGGTTTGTACGGAGACGTGTCCGAGTAGAAATTGAATTTGCTCCAACTCTCCTCCTGCCGAGTGACAGAGCTTCGCACAGGAACGCCTCAAATCATGAGGAGCAAGAGCAACGAAGCCAGACTTTGCAGCATAAAGCTTGACTACGTGCCAGACAACCCGTTCCGTAACTCCGTCACCCCAGTATTTACCTGCTCTACAGACGCAACGAAATATCCTTCCTGACTGAAGACCAGTTGCATTAACCCAATCGTCTAAGATCCTCTTCACCCATTCAGGAACGGGCACTGTGCGAATGTGACCACCTTTACCGACGAGATCGACGATCGCCCAATGGTCTTCACGCTGCTGAAGGTGTTTGAAATCCAGATCGGCCAACTCGCGGCGTCGTAACCCGCAACCTAGTAAGGTTGCAAGAATCGCACGATCTCGCTTGCCTTTTAAAGTATCCGGACAAGGACTCTGCCAGAAGCGACGCGCTTCGTCTGCCGTAAGCCAATTTCCCAGCCGAACACCCAACTTCTTCGGACCTCTTACTCGTCGTATACTTGCTGCCAGCTCTGGGCTCAACAATCCTGCATCCGCAGCTTCGTAGGCTAAACGTCGAACAGCCGCGAGGCGGCCATTAATCGTGGATGCTGCCAGGCCGCGATTCTCTAGGAAGATGCGAAAGCGGGTGACGACCACTTTGTTGAATGAAAGACGAGGTTCAGAACAATACCAGTTAATGAACTCATCGATTGCATGTCGGTAGCTTCGTTTCGATTCAGGCGAACGAAGGCTGTCCAGCACAGCCGACTTGCTATGATCCAGATCTGGGGGTCCGAGTTTCGTCTTCGGTCTCTTTGTGACCACAACTTTCCGGGCGGTCCGTTTCCTCATTCCAGCCGCCTCCAATGCGGCTGGCCGAAAGCCTATCCGATCCACTGCAGCAAAGCGCGTTATACGACCGAGTGGATTCTCTAGCCGCTATTTCTAAACACTTCCCGATTACATCGGACTTGTTGTAAACGAATCACGTCCCGCCTGTACGGTCGACGATCGTTCGGACTTCATTTCGCAGGAAAGGCAATACGGCTGATCACGTTAGACGCGAGTGATCAGCTGGTCCTGCATAGTCTGAGAACCCACGCACGAGAAGCGGGAGACCTCTGGAGTGTCTCGATCCAGTCGAGATTGAGGCCGGTCCGAGAAGATGCAAAATCGAAAGTCGGACGTGCACGCTTCAGAGGAGTCGGACCGCGCCATAGTACCGATGAACCAGCCGAACAAGGAAGGGCAATCTTCGGCGGAGGTTGGGGAGGGAAGGGCGTTGGCCAAGAAGAACATCGCTCAATCCAACACGAGCCCGACACAGAGCGGGGCCAGAGTGTCACAGGGACTGCGCGGTGAGTTGCAACTGAATCGCTTCTGGCTGTTGCGTTTTCATTTCGGACCTCTTGAATGATTGTGGAGGTCATTAACTTATGGCAAGTGGCAGCCAGCGAATTGCCTATGAACGCCGAGCAACTTCTTGAACTCTTAAGTTATGAGCAACATTCAAGTCGCATCGCTCGAGCCGGATCGATATTAAATGTCTCGGCACGACAGATAGCGGAACAGGCCTGGAGATCGCTCACTGGACCTTTGGTGAGTATTCGGTAATGATTTTGTTTCGAGTTGCTACTCCTGGAGCAATGCATTCGCGGTCTGAGAACGATCCGGGTTGCGGAAGACGTATAGCATCATGTGTGCCGCAACTCGGACTCGCGCATAGTAGTTACATATAGACTGGGGTCGTGTTGACCGTGCTCTATTCGCGAATATGGCGTCTTTTATGTAAAACTCCAGGCCTGGTCTTGATCCATCCGTGGTTCCTCCTCGGACAAACGCCTCCCAAAATCAATAAGGTCGCCGACCTCCCGGCCTATTCTTATTCGGTATCGGAGTCCGTCCAACAGCTAACGCGTTCGCCTGAGGCATTTGAGAAACTCGCGAAACCAGTTGAAGCCGATCTCCTGCGCCTTCGGTCGGAGTATGACATTCAGAACGAGAGCCTCCGAAGCTCAACCTTGGAGCTTCTGGCTAAGCTTGACCTTCTATCTGGCCGCTATGAGAGCGGAATTATGCTCGCGCAGCAGTTACGCGCGATGCAATCGAAGGTCGGCGCCAAGCGGACGAAGATGCTAACCGAGGAGGCGTACATGAGAGCCGCGCGTGGCGCCCACGGCACGTCGGGTCCCCAGTTTGTTGCACTATATCGTGATTACCTGGACCATGCACTCGCAGTGTTGCCGTACCAAGAGGCGTGGGCAAATCTGATCGAAATTCGTGGCTACGCCGAGCCTGATAGCGTCCGACAATTCATGGCGTATGTGTCCCAGAGATTCGAGCCTTTCCGGCAAAAGAGTGCGGCCTTGACCCGGGAGGCAGCCTGGGAAGTTGTAAAAGCGCGATGTGCTCTTGTTCTTATCGATACCGGCGAAGCGACCAAGGCTAGCATTCGAAAACTGGAGATCGCTCATGGTGGCATGCCGGCCGGAATCTGGCCTCAACGCTCTGCTGTGATCAAGGAGCATTTGCCGTATTCTCCGGTAACGGTCGCCATTTGGGACTCGGGTATCGACGCACGGTTATTCCCCGGCCGCATTTGGACTGACAAGTCCCACCCTACGGTCCACGGAATCGCCTTCGATGCTTCGGGCAAGAGAACACTGGAGCTGTTAAGACCGCTCACAGAAGAGGAACAACAGCAAGCAAGGTTTTTAAGCGCTTTAACCGCAGGTCAACTTGAAGTTTTTTTTGAACCGGAAGGTTCCAATGCCAAACAATACCGAGACGCTATGAAAAACACGCCTCCTGCTCAACTCGGGAATCTGATAGACGAGATGGAGGATTTTCGGATCGCATCGCATGGCACAATGTGCGCGTTTTCTGCCGCACGAGGAAATCCTTATATCCGCCTGCTGAGTGCCCGCACTACAAGTGATCCAACCAACGACACAAGACTGACTCATCAACCGCCTTCAATTACTCAATCAGAGCAAATTGGGAGATCATTCATGAGTCTGGTTGACTTCTATCGCGAGCACAACGTCAGAGTCGTCAACATCAGCTGGGGAATCCACCCGCGGGAGTTTAACGAAGCCGCTGAACGATATGGCAATGAAAGTAATCAATCACGGCGTGAGGAGGAGGCTCGCGCAGCCTTCGAAGCACAAAAACGTGGCCTTTATGCGGCTATGTTGAGTGCGCCATCGATTCTGTTTATAGCTGCAGCTGGCAATTCGGACGAGGACGTTACAGCCGCGGAAATCATGCCGCAGAGTTTTCACTTACCTAATCTGATCAAAGTCGGTGCAGTCGATCCAGCGGGGAATGCTGCTAGCTTCACAACCTTTGGAGCAAGCGTCGACATTTACGCCGATGGTTTCCAGAAAGCACCTCTCCTTGGTGGCCAAATATGCGAGTTTCGAGGCACATCAGCTGCTGCGCCCGCGATTACGAATCTCGCAGCTAAGATTCTGGCTGTTCATCCGACGCTGAACCCTTTGCAGGTGATCGATTTGATCAAGCGTGGAGGATCTCGGAATGAAGAGGGCCTACTCGTCGCCAATCCAAGGCGTTCATTGGTGCTCGCAGGTAACTCCGGAAAGGCCGAGCTCCGAAACTGAGGGGCGAGTCCAGTTCACCTAATCCGCATTTGCATTTGCCCTGCTCCAAGCAACCCAAGACCTAAGACTCGAGAGACGAATCGAATAGATACTTAACAACCAAGCAGGAACTATTTAGAAGCACGGTGAACTTCGAGTTACTCGGATGAGCCATAACTGGGGGCTGGCCTTGGCTCTTTCGTGGACCTTTCACAAAGTCGTTCGTCTTAATGCAAAGGGTTGGATGGACGAGTATCTAACCGCAAGAATCGTGCCGCGTTGTTGTAAAGGATGTCACGCTTTTGTTCTTGGGTGAGAAGCGGAGCGTTTTTGATGCTTTTGATCGCGATCGGAATGGCGCTTGGCCAAAGCATTTGGTCTGATCCGAACATAATCCGATCTTCGAACCCCGCGTTGATGAGCCGTTGAAGATATTCGTAGAACTCCGCCTTCGGTAGTACATACGAAATCACTCCCACATCAACAAAGAGCTGTGGATGCGCGTACAGGGCCGCAACTGCGTCATCCAACAGCGGCCAGCCGGCATGCATGGCCCAAACCCGAAGCTTGGGGTGTCGAACTAGGACCTCCTCTAAGTTCAAAAGACTCGATAGCCGCATTCGGTATCCACGCAATCCTATGTAAGGTGCACCAGGTGGTCCTGGCCCCAAATGAATTCCCACAGGAACATCCAATTCCCCGCCAATGAATACTACGGCTCCATTCCGGGATCGTTAGCTGCCATGTCCTCGTACTGCTGTTCGCCCACTCCTAAGATCGAATAGACTATAACGGTTCGGACATGCTTCGGCGCGAGTTCCTGGAGTCCCTAATGACTGCTGCTTCGCTTTCTGATCTGACCACCGAGTGAGTCACCCATAAGCCCACGGCGAGTGATTGTGATATGAGCGAGTTTGGCTGGCATGGTAGCCGCCCTTGAATTGCGCAATGCCGGTATGCACGTCACTGTGCTCGAAGGAAACGGAAGGCCAGGTGGTCGCGTGCACACGTTGCGTAAACCTTTCTCTGGACGGCCTTTATGCCGAGGCGGGAGCTGGGCGCATTCCAAGCACGCATGGCCTCACGCTCCGTTATGTCAAAGAGTTCAATTTGACATTAGCATCATTTATCCCGTAGGCAGGGCTGACGTTGACCCAATAAACGAGACCAGGTAAAACAGAGTTTCCTGTTGTGGAAGAGCGAAAGCGCGTGTTCGCGCGATGGCAGGGTTTCGGTCCGTTGGTTTTATGCTTGAGCAGTAAAGCCAACGCGACGCAAGAGCTCTCGAAAGTGCATATCCATTCGCATGAAGCGGAATCTTGGATCAACGTTAAGCCAAAGGGCAAGCCATCCGCAGCGGTCATCGTAGGCCTTTTCCAGCCAAAGCAATGAGTTTTCCCGGTCTCCCAAACCGGCGTAAATAACAGCGAAATCATAGGGCGAAACATACTTGCGTTTTGCCAATTGCTGCAAAGTCTGGATCATGCTGAAGGCCTTCGCTCGTTGACCTGATGAGGCGTAGGCATGTCCCAATGAACCGATAACTTGTGACATTTCCTCCAAGCTCAAGCGATTCGCTTCCGTCAATTCTTCTACTGCTGAAGAAAAGTCGCCGCGTTGTTCGTTAGTCCAGCCAAGTGCCATATGCGACCAGTACGATGTCGGGTCTACTCCGATTGCACGCCGTTCTTGTTCGAACGCCTGGTCGTTCTGACGCGCAAAATAGTGCACTAACCCCATTTCCATCAAATTGAAGTCGTCCGATGGCTCCATCTCCAGTCCGCGCCGCATCTCCGATTCGGCCTCAGCAAACTGGCCTCGTGAGATCAACAGCCAGCCATATAGACGATGCCCAAGTGGATCTCGAGGATCTAGCTCCATGGCGCGCCGAAACTCGGCCTCTGCTCCTTTCCAGTCCCAGTCGTATTGCAACTTGACGAGGCCAAGATTTGCGTGAGCACCAGCCAGAGAGTAATTCAGTTGTACCGCTTTCAGCGCAGCCGCTTTTGCTCGTTCCATCGCTTCATGGGGCGGGAGATGTAAGTCGGAGAGAAAATTCCAGCCCACCGCGAGCCCCGTGTAGGCCGAAGCTGAGTCCGGGTCGAGAGCAATCGCGTGATTGTAGAAACTAATCCCCTTTCGGACGTCGGCCTGAGTCCATTTTGCAACATAGGTCTCCCCTTGTAACTCAAGCCCGTAAACCTTTTTCTGCCGCTCTGTTGAGTAATGCAGCCAAAAACTGCAAGCGACCAGGAAGGCAATAGCTCCAACAACAAGCGAGAGTGGCGTTTGGACATTAGTACGCTTGCGTGGTGGCGGAACGGCTTCGGCAGGCGGTGGCGACGGGCTGACTATCGGAGAACCATCCACGAATTCGATTGGTGAGATAAATCGGTAGCCCTGCCCGGCAACAGTCTGTATGTACCGTGGCTTTTCCGCTGAATCGCAAAGAGTCTGGCGAAGGCGATTCACAGCGGCATTCAGTCCGTGCTCGAAGTCTACGAAGGTGCTGCCTTCCCATAACTTCTGCTGTAACTCCTCTCGTGTGACGATTTTGCCACGTTCGTACAACAGAAGCTTAAGGGTTTGTAGTGGTTGACCGCGAAGACGAATCAGCGAACCCTGCTTGCGCAATTCGCATGTTAGGTCGTCGTACTCAAATGGTCCAAAAACAACTTTAGACGGAAAATCGGGCCGTGGTCCGCTAGCCATAAACCTCTGAGATCCGAGAATATCAAGTCTGATACCGGGCAAAAATCCCTTTGCAATCACAGCGTTATAGCGTGAGGTGTTTAGGACGAAGATTTGACGGCCATGGTATTGGCATCCCTCGGCCCAACGCTTTAAAGTCGCTAAGGACCGATCCTTTACCTCCTTCGAAAACTAACTTAGGAGCTGCGTGAGATGCCCTCATTCATAGTCTTTTCAGTCGCTGCTGTTGCCAAGATCGAAAGCTCTCGCCACTATCTCGCACGGCGAGTCCTGAATACTTTCGTTCTTTGCCCTTTGCTGTTTCTGCTCCTATTGCCAGCCAAAAATCTCGATGCGGATGTCATTGAGGCTGGGGTAGATATCAACCATCAGCTGAACTTTACAGATCCTTATTTTGCAGACGCGAGTTGGTCCACAACCCTGGTGATCACACTCGCGTCGAGTTCCTCAGGGAGTAGAGACTTTTCGATGCTCTTCTACCCCTACAACAACGGACTAACTTTTTTCTCGACAGGAAACGTGACTATCGATCAGACCTCGAGACCGTCTGACACCACCTCAGCAATAATTCACGTCACTGCAAATGGTGGTGGTACTTTTGGCTTCCGCGAGAGTGCTTCCTGGCAAGAGCTTAGCCCCGACGCAATTGACCCGCTCGTTTTATTCACCTCCACACTGACAGGGCGTCGTGATCTAGATTTCGTCGCGCCGTCTGGCGGCTATAGCTTACATCTGGATCCCGGCATTACGTGGCAAACGTCGGTGTCTATGCCTGGAGACTGGTCCACCGGTAGCTTCTCGGACGTTCAAGGTGCGCACTATCTCGAGGGGTACGACCCTGATTGGTCGCTAACAAACAATTTCACCTACGATCCCAGCACTGATCGAACGACCGTTTCGTTCCTCAATTCAAATTACGAAGGGGCTGATAGTGAACACGATGGACCCTATCCAGAATTTGCTCTGATCGGTCCTGTTGTTCCCGAACCCTCCGAGTTCGTTCTGACCGCGGTTGGATTGATCGCCCTGGCGTTTCCGGGGAGTGCTGTAAGACGAAGATACAGATCACGTATCCAAAGTTCTTGACGGCAGTCACCCAGAAGCAAGCCGACGGATTGTGAATAGATCCCGCAAAATGCAAACCTTAAAAACCACATCGGGATGGCTGTTAGCCATCGTCTTTGTTATCTCAGTCTATGCCGCCGATTCCTTCCATCCCGTCGTTCCAAAAATGTGGGACGACGCTGCTATGGCTGATCTAGAAATTCCTTTGCGCCATTCAGAGTATTCGCCAAAGCACGCACCGGCAAAGTTCTACTATGCGATCCCTGTACGCCCGATTTACCAGTCCTATCCCGTGTATCATCCCGATCGCGAACCGCCAGGTTATCTCGATTCGCTGACAAAACGTGAACCAAAGATCGTTTGGGACGCTGCCAAGCTGCGCACCAAGGAAGACTGGATTCGCGCGGGAGAAATCGTCTTTCAGTCTTCGGTTGGCTATGGGGGGATCGCTATGGGACCAAGCCACAGCGCAAAATTATATGTGCGAAGCCGCGCATGGTACCAGAAAGTGAGGCCACCGCTGTCGTCGGATGGCACACTCCCCTTTCTGCGCTATGTGATTCGCGAGAAAGGCAAGGTGGAGATCGGACTCCTAGGATGCGTTATGTGCCACACGCGCGCTCTGCCGAACGGGTCGGTTCTCCGGGGTGGCCCAGGAAATTTTCCATTTGATGCTGCGTTTGCGGAAAACATAGAAACAGAGCCGCAGTCGCTTTCCGACAATCGGAAATTGTTAGAGTCGCTTTATTGGAAGCCTTGGGCAGCGTCGGACCTTCCTTCGCAACTGAAACTGTTGGACGCCAACGGAACTGCCGCGATGCTTGCCGGACGGCCCGCCGGCGTAATGACCCGTCATCGCCTCTCTCTGAACACGCCCTTAGAGATCCCGGACTTGATAGGCGTGGAACACCGAGCTTACCTCGACCACACCGGCTTGCAACTGCATCGCGGCATTCCCGATCTCATGCGCTATGCCGCGCTTAATCAAGGTGGCGATGATTTGGCGAGCTTCGGCGGTTTTGTACCCTTTGCTCATTTTCTAGGAGCGCAAAAGCTAACACCTGAAACGGCAGATCGTTACAGCGACGAGCAGTTGTACGCGTTGGCGCTTTATGTCTATTCCCTTCGACCTCCTCCCAACCCGCACGGCAGTGACGAACAAACTAATCGAGGGAAACGTGTGTTCGAAGTTCAGGGTTGTCCCACTTGTCACCCGGCGCCGCTCTACACGAACAACAAACTGACTCCCGCAAGAGGTTTTCGTGTGCCTGACGAACATCGGCGGCGCTACGACATTCTTCCCATCGTTGTTGGGACAGACCCGGAAGCCACGATGGAGACTCGCCGCGGCACCGGCTACTACAAAGTTCCGTCACTTTTAGGAGTTTGGTATCGTACGCCACTCGGACATAGCGGCTGGGTCTCGACTCTCGAAGAGTGGTTCGACTCAAACCGTTTGAGCGAGCGCTACGTGCCGACAGGCTTTATTCCCGGCCATCAGACCCACGGAGCTGTGAAAGGTCATGAATTTGGGCTAACGATATCGGCAGAAGACAAGGCCAATCTAATTGCATTCCTGAAAACCCTATAAGTAACGCAGCAGACAAGAGAGGAAAACTCAAAGTGACACAGCACCTTCGCTTAAGCAGGAACTTATGTTTACTGCTGCTAGGGACAACAGCATTGATCGCGCAGACAGAGCGCAAAACCGCGTTCACTGGCGTTTGGAAACTTAACCTTGCGAAATCCAGTTATGATTCGGCAAGGGCACCGCAAAGCCAAAGCTTACGTTTTACAGATGAGGGTAAGAACATCATTTCCGGAGTAGGTAGGAACGGCAGGCCCTATGAATGGGAAGTTCCTTGGTCTAACGGAACAGAGGTTGTCGTCAAAGGTCGCAAGGGCGAGACTGCTGTTCAGACGATTGTTGGTCACACGCTTGACATGGTGCTCAAAGAAGCGGGGAAGACTGTAGCAAAGGTTCACGCCGTAGTGTCGCCGGATGGAAAAACGCAAACCGGAAACATCACGCTTATTGATGAGAAAGGAATTAGTCATCGGCATGTAGAGTTCTATGAAAGGCAGTAGGCGTCGAATGCGATTCACATCGTCATCGTCGAAGTCCTGATGGGAACAAATTCCCCGCATGGCCATGCCGAATGTAACTCGTAGAGGAATGCCGCTCACTGCAGCCGAGCGTATCGGCTCCATTGATGTACTGCGCGGAATCGCGCTCGCGGGTGTCCTCCTCATGAATCTTCTTGGGGGATTCCGGATATCTCTTTCCGCTCATCTTCTCAGAGCTGATGAGCCGCTCGGTTGGGGAGGCGCGGAAATCTTGGCGCTTTTTCAGACGTTTGTCGAACTCAAAGCTTTTACTCTCTTCTCCTTTCTCTTCGGCGTGGGTATCGCCATCCAAGCCGAGCGCATTGTCAACACGAAGCGCCGCTGGTTTCTGATCCGTCGATTTTCGATTCTCTTGGCGTTTGGTACCGCGCACGTTCTCATTCTTTGGAACGGCGACATTCTGACTCTGTATGCGATTTGCGGTTTAGCGCTCATTCCGCTTCTGCAACTCCCCAACTCCGTTCTGCTCGTCCTGGGCTTGGGTCTCATCGTGTTGCCGAGCGTCGCGCCCATGCCTCACATCTTTCCCTCCGCCGCTACTGTTCAAGGACTCTGGCGTGAAGCGCTGCGTACACACAGAGACGGAACCTGGAGCGGGCTATTTGCTTTTCGTATTCATGAGACACGATTGCTTACTGCGCCATTGTGGCTTTTGTCGCTACCGAGTACGCTCGGACTTATGTTGTGGGGAGTGGCTGCATGGCAAAAGAGTTGGATCATCGGCAGCTCCAGGAGGTGGCGCTGGGCCCTACTCTTTGGCGTGTCGATCGGCGCAACGGGTTACGTGCTGAAGTTCGAGGAGGCCAACAACATAGGGTTTGCTTGCGCATACGGCGCAGCCCTTCTCCTGTGGAATCCTCGGGCGCCTTGGATTGCGGCAGCCGGTCAAATGGCGCTCAGCAATTATCTAATGCAATCGGCCGTCTTTGGCTTCGTCTTCTCCAGCTATGGTTTAGGCATGTTCGGGCGTGTCGACGTCCTGGAGGCCGTCTCCCTCGGCGTGCTGGTGTACTGTCTTCAGTTGGCAGGTAGCTTGTTCTGGCTGAGCCGGTTTCGATTCGGACCACTTGAGTGGCTCTGGCGTTCTGGCTCTTATCTGCGCTGGCAGCCGATGACCCGCGAAGAGGGCTTGGTCGCCTCGCGCGGCATGGTCCGCATCCTCCTGGTGGCGATATTCTTCGTCGCGATTCCAGCGCTTCACCTCGGTGCGCCAATGCTGCTTAGCTGCTTGGGTCCGCGGTGGGGATGGCGAGATGGCAGGCCCGGTGCTGTGAACTCATGCGGAACGGTGGTTATAGCTTTGGGAGTCTGGCTTCTAATTTGGACCGGCGTTACGATGTGGCATCAGTTAAGCGAGTTACCTCGGCTACAACTTGCACGAACGCCGGCGTTCCTGCTGCAGACAGGACCGTACGGATGGACACGTCATCCCATGTATCTGGCAGAGAGTTTCCTTTGGATCGGAGTCATCGTTCTACTCGGCAGCCCCGTAGCGGCGGTGGTGTTCGCGGGCTTATTTGCGGTTGCTAGTCGGTGGGTGGTCCGATCGGAGGGGCGCGCTCTGGCGGCGAGATTCCCTCAAGAGTACGAGGCTTATTGCAGACGCGTTCCTCGACTCCCGCGCCTCTGGAAAACCGGGCCAATATCTTGTAGCTGAGCTCCATCAGAGCGAATAGGAAGGACTTCATGAAATACAGTTTATTGACGATGAGCCCCCTCGCGCGGCGCATTGCAGCCGCTTTCTTCGGCTTTTCAACTTTTCTAATCGGCCAAAGCCAGCATGTCGATTCACGAAAAGTGATTGCGTACGAGCGATTCCTCTCGAGTGACGCCCTTCAAGGTCGCGGTAGCGCAACGCGGGATGAGCAGATTGCGGCTGTTTACGTCGGCAGCCAATTCGAATCCTTTCACATGGCACCAGCACCCGGGTGTAAGAGCTTCGTACAGAAGATCGATCTCACGCAGCCAAAACTCGACGGCCACGCGCACCTGATGGTCTCCAATCGCTCGATGGAAGAGCAACTGGACTTTCGGGTCCTGGCATCGACTGGCGAATCTGTGAGCGGAGCCCTTATACGAGTCAAGGGAATGCCTGCAGCAGGCCTAAAGCTCGAAAAGGGTAGTGCTGCTCTGTTGGAGATGGATGACGTGCCTCCCAATCAGGTGTTCGCCGCGGTGATATCGGTGCATTCAAAAGGCGTGGGATTGATGCTTATTCACGGTTCGAAGGCCGTGGAACAGCAATTGAGTGGAATGTCTGTGGCGATTCGATCTCGGTATGCAGATGGCACGGATGCCGTCGTCGGAATTGACATCGGAACCATTCTCGTCCTCAATGATCAGGCAGAGGAAAGTCTGGTAGGAATGGCGGATGGCACCAAGATTTCGGTAACAATTGCTGTCCGCGAAGTTATCACCCGGAGCACGTTCAATGCTGTTGGTTATTTACCTGGGTTAGACAAGGATGCAGGCACTTTGCTCCTTTCAGCTCATCTGGATCATCTCGGCGTAGGTAAACCGGTCGATGGCGACTCTATCTACAACGGAGCCGACGATGATGCCGCAGGTATTACCGCGATTCTCGAACTGGCGCGCATTCTATCGAACGGCCCTCGTTTGAGGCGATCGATTCTCTTCATTTGTTATGGAAGCGAAGAGCTCGGCGGTTATGGCGACACATGGTTCCTACATCACTTGCCGATACCTATGAATCAGATCGTTGCGAACATCGAATTCGAAATGATCGGAATGCAAGATCCAAAGCTGCCTAAAAGCTTTTTGACCTTGACGGGATGGGAGCGATCTAATTTGGGACCGGGCTTAAGGCAACACGGCGCGAACCTTGGACCAGATCCCTACCCCGATCAGAAGTTTTCGAACGGTCGGACAACTATGCCTTAGCCAAAGAAGGCGTCATTGCGCACACGGCGGCAGGTTACGGCACGCCGCCCTTTTATCACCAACCGAACGACGATCTTGCCCACTTGGACGTAGCCTTCATGACATCGGCAATCGAGTCTCTCGTTAGTCCTTTGCGCTGGTTGGCAAACAGCGAATTCCGGCCGCAATGGAATTCAGGAATGAAGCCCTAAGAAAAGGATCTAGTAAACCACACTCGAGTGATCTCATCCAAAGCTTGCGTCCATCAGGTAGGGGAACGTAGCAGGGCTATTTCAACATTGACTGCCAGGCGTGTCAGAGCTTCCCACCTGCCTTCACCGTGTGGTCAGGATGTGTTTACCGATCCCGGAGTTGCTCCCGAGTTTGTGCCAAGTTTACTGGCAATCTGCGATTTGCAAGTTTGTCTCGTCCGAAGCTGTTTTCTAGTTGACGAGAAGTCGCCATGTCGGACACTGGGAGTTAAAGCTGGCATTTCAGGCCACAAGCGGCAACGCGGATAGGAGTTGCGCGACCCGCGTTGAAAGCATGGCTTGCAGCTGCAAGTCGTGGCTGAAATTAGACTTACTTCAGTCTCAAAGGATAGGTACTGTGAAACGCCGTTAGCGTCTGCGTTCTTCGGAAGATGGAAGGGAGCCGCTAAGCGGCTCCCTCTGTGTCCAAGTTGTCTTTCTTCTTTCGATCGAGAACTCTGATTGATTCCACGACAACCTCTGTGACGGGCCAGGGAACATTGACCGATCCGGTTTCTGATTCGATGGTGCGGTTATACTCGCGATAGGTCAATTCGCCTTCAATCAGGACATGTGCTCCTTTGGGTAGATTTGCTGCATACTGAGCAGAGCCACCGTAGACCACGCAATCATGCCATTGGGTCTTTTCTTTCCATTCCGAATCTTGTTGATACCGCCGGGTAGTGGCCACTGATAAACGAGTGATCTCCTTACCAGTTTGGGTGGAGAAGGTCTTTGGCTCCTGGCCGGTAAAGCCGATGAGAGTAACACGATTGAGATACATACAAGCTCCTTGTTTGGTTTAAATGGTTGGCTTGGGTGGTGCGCCAACACCCTCGAGGCCTCGCCGGCGAGAGCGGGGTAGCAACCGGACAAGA
>JAOYNC020019152.1:0-15334 GCA_025802115.2 Bertia moriformis
TGTTCCGGCGCGAAGCCTGCGGCATCGGCTGCGCTGTTTGTTGTGTCAACTGCGGCAGCGCCTGAGCCCCCTGAGCCCCCGATTGTGACGACCGTCGCCGCCGGGAGACGTTCGAGATGTCCGGGTTGTGCGACATGATGGTGAGAGTGTGAGAGAGGGTTGCCGGGCGGGGCTGATGGGTAGCTGGTGGAAGCTGCTGTTGCTGCTGGACAGGAGGCCGTGAGTGAGGGGTTCCAGGCAGATATATATATCTGCAGGTACATATCCCTGCTGTCCCTGTTTTCCTCACAGAGCGGGTGGAGCTTGGGGCAGAGGCAGGGCCGGGGGCGGGGGCGGGGTCGGGGCCGGGGTGACAGAGTCATGGCCTCGAGACTTGGCCGCATAGCATTGGCGTCAAGAGCTATAAGCTAAAGCAGTATATAGATAAGGAGCCCGACCGAGTTGGGGGCGGGGGCAGGGGCAGAGTCGGGGTCGGGGTCGGGGTAACAGAGTTGTAGCCTCGAGACTTGGTCGCATAGCATTAGCGTGGAGAGCTACAAAGCCAAAGCATTAAGCAGTATAGATAAAGAGCCCGACTGAGTCGGGATCGGGGTCGGGGTCGGGATGGCCGGGCCACCACACGGTGAAAACATGTGGCCAGGTCCCTGGACCCACAATTAGCTGAGCAGCCACGAGCGGGGGATAAAACTCTGCCAGCGCCGCCTGCAGAGCTTTTCTCCCCTTCCTCTCTAGGCATGATTGAGATACAGACACCCATAATTCGAGGGCCTCGTCTCTGAGCTTCCCTGGACTCTTTCACATTGCGACTCCGCCCGCAGGCTCGAGCCCGAGTCTCCCTGATGGCTGGATGAGAAGGGTGGGGAGGGGGGGAGGAGCAGGCTAGTTTATCGTTTTCGTTAGACCGATTGATCTATTGATTGCCAATGGATCTATTGATTGCCGATTGATCTCTTGATTCATACTTACCCTTGCACGGAAAAAAACAACACCCCCAGTATTGAAAAAACAACAACAAGTGTGTTGATTCTTACTGGATAGACATGATACCCCGCCCGAGAGGTCCGCGAGGTTGGCGGTGGCCGGCTATGGGGCGGGCGGGCATGGGCTGGCCGGGCATGGGCCCGGCTAGTTTCTCCAGCCCATTTGACCTGGGGTCGGATAAAATTCTGCTGTTCCCCGGGGGCGGCGCGAGGGGGCAGCCACCACGGCCGCCCGATAGCCAGATTTTGGCCCAAAACGGGGTCCCACACACATCGCTGCCGAGTTCCAGACTGGGCGCCGCCGTGAAAACCACACGTCGCAATCGAGTCGGCCCGTCTGGCCCAAGGGCCAGAACTCCTCGCAACGTGTATCCGTCCGGACCAATCCGGCTGGGAGACTAGCGATTGCCAGTCTGCCAGTCACCAGACGCTGCCGGGGATCCTCATGGTCGCGGTCCAAGCCTCTCCTTACGCTACCGGCCGATGCTCTGTCATTCCAGTTTTTCTCGTGCCACATTGGCCCTGTCAATCTGCTGAATCTCTTATCTACTGTCCGACCCCCCAACTCCGGATGTCGCCCAAAATACCCGCGCCGGCCGTTGGTTCTGACCGCTACTCCCCAATCCTCAGTCCCGATTCTCCCCTCTGCCGTCTCAGCATGTATTGCGCTACAGGGGCACAGGCCGACGCCGTCAACCGAGGCAGATCAATAGAAGCACCACAGCGCGACAAGATGGAACCAGCCACGACCACATCCATCATATACTCTAAAAAATCGACCCCTATTTTATTTCTACGATATCTCAACTATTCTCTGGAATGAGGACCCCAAAATTGAAGCGCCCGTTAGAGCGCCTCCTATCCTAATACATTTTGCTACAAATTTCGCCATCTCGTTAACCTATCGGTTAATAAAGGCCTGTAGAAGATCGGCCCATTCTTCCTCTATCGCGACCATCATTTCATCACTCCTACGAGGCCAGATCCCGCTTTTTGAACGTGGGCTTTTACCCGGCCTTTTCTCTAGTGCTAAATTATAAACAGGATAGGCAATTAAAATGATACGGGAGCCTAATCTGTAATACCAGCGAGAAAACCGTTTTAGGAAAAGGGTGGGAGAGAAAGGGAAATGATGGGGACTGTCCACTCGTATGTGATGTGGACGTGCCAGCCTCTCGGCCGCCTCAGTCGCCCCCCCCCGCCGCCTCAGCTCCTCACATAAACATCTGAGCTAGCTTCTCCAGCCTGGCACGCCCCCTTGCCCGCTCCACGCTCACGATGAGGTCCCCCGGTAGCCACTTGTCTACTGGCCCGGCCGGCCTGCCCGGGAACCCGGCCAAGTCCGAACCGGCCTCACCGGTGATCATGGCCCCGACCGCGACGCCGCACAGCCAGGCCATGACCATGCCGTTGCCGTTGTACCCGGCCGCGATCCACTCGCCCGGCGCGACCGCATCCTCTCCTCCGTCTTCTGGTGCTGCCCCCCGCCCCCGCCCCCTCGTCGCGTGACGGGGCCGCCTCCGCCCCGTCAGCGCGCCCTCCAGCCGGCCCACCAGCGGGAGGAGGTCCCCGGTCACCGCCACGATGCCGCTCCACTCCCGAGACGCAGTCGTCCGGGCCCAGGCCGAACCGGCCGGGAAGATGGTCGGGAGAATTCCGTGCAGGTGGGAGAGCGTGAGTGGGTCCAGCACGGCGGCGCCGTCGTTCCAGCTCCCGACCATGTCGCGGCCGGCCCCCGGGGACCGGAAGAAGCCCCCGCCGATGATCAGCTCGCCGCCGCCGCTTCCGCCGGCCGCCGGCCGCTGAGAAGCGTACTCAAAGCCGCCCGTGTAGAACACGCTGAACGTGCGCTCGCCCACGGTCTCGGCCCCGACGTAACCTATCGGGCCGCCGCCGTCGTCGTCCCCGCTCGCGGCCACCAGCCGCGCCATGGCATGGCACCGGATCCCCGACAGAACGCCCCGGAGCCCCGGGACCAGCTGGCCGGCCCAGCCGTTGGTCGCGTGTAGCACGTGCCGGGCCCGGACGACGCCCCGTGGCGTCGCGACTGCGTAGGGGTAAGCCGCCGCCGCCGCCGCCGACACCGTGATATCCGTGGCCGGTGTCCCGGTCTCGATCGACAGCCGCGACGGGTGCGCCGCCAGCAGGCCATCCCAGGCCGATGCAACAAGGCGGTACGGCCAGAGTGCGCCGGCCGAGTACATGAGCGCGCCGACGACGTACGACGACGCGTTGAACCGGCGCCGCGCCTGGGCCGGGTCGTCGATCACCTCGACCGCGAACTCGGGCACGTGCAGCTGCACCTCGGCCACCGCCGCCTTGGCCTCGATAAACCGATCCCGATCCAGAAAGAGGTCGACTGTCGGACCCTCGCGGCACTGGCTTGACTCATCAGCAGACACACTCACAGAGAGAGACAGAGAGAGACACACACACACACACGTCCTTCGGACGCCAGGGCAGCGGGGCTCACCTCAGCCGCGTCCCAGCCCTCCCTCCGGCATAGGTCCACCAGGCACGCAATGTTACGCAGCTGGAACCGAGTCACCGCCGCCGCCCGCTCCGAGCTGCCGCCCAGCAGCTCCCTAATGCGGGTGAACGACTCCTCGGGCTCGGGCTTCATGAGCCCGCCGTTTCTGGCCGTCGCGCCCGAGCCCAGCTCGCGCGCCTCGAGAACCACCACTCGAGGCAGCCGCCTAGTGCGCCTTTCCCCCGCCGAGCCCTCTTCGTCGCCACCGCCGCTGCTCGCCCCCCCCAGCATGCCCCACGCGGCGGCCGCCGCGGTGATTCCAGATCCGATCACCACCACGTCCGCCTCGTCCGGCAGCTCGTCGGACCTCGCGGTCGTGAGGGCCGGGAAGGGTGGGTCAGTCAGCCAGAATGGCCGGGAGGGCGAGTCCGCGGGCAGACCCGGCGCCGCCCGCGCCCGCGCCCGCAGGGCTGAGAGGTCGGCGCCCAGCCCGCGCAGGGCTGCGAGGACCAGCCCGACGGAGCTACCGATGCTGGAGAGGGTGGAGAGGATGGTACACATGGTAGTGGTCGTGGTGGCGGTCGTGATGCTGCTGCCGCTAGCAGTACTGGGAAGGTATATATGACTGTGCGACAGCGAGGCAAGACGAGGTCGATTCAGCGTGGCAGTCTCTGCCTACCGAGAGAGAGAGCGGGGACGGCCGGTTGACTCGAGCCGGCTGACTCGAGCCGCGAAGCTGGGTCGCTGCTGGACCTAGAGTAATATTACCCTCACTGGAGGAGGTTCGCTTGTGGGGGCCGTGGGGGGCGCCATCGCAGCCCACCCCCCCCTCGCCCCCCGCCAGCCGTATCTCTGACGGTCGTATTCCGGCGCCCAACTGCTGCTCTTTTGGACGTTTAGATATGTGTATCATTTCACGCCCCGACTGATAAGCCAATTGGCAGATAATGAACCGGTCCGACTTGATGCTTCCGGTGGCCGCCAGAGGGCGACTTGCCTTTACCATGTCCAGACCGGCCCGAGGCCGGGGACTACTACTGCCTGACCCCACTCTACTTACTACCCACAACAAATGGCCACCAGAAAACGATTCCCACAGGCTTTCTACCCCGCTTTTGATGGCCTTCCGCCCCCATCCATACTCATTCACTCACCTCGCCCTCATCCTCCCGCGCCATCGGAACAGCCTCCCCGGATCCGTCCTCATTCTCCCCTCCATCTCCATAATCACCGCCCCCTCCCAGTCCCGCCGACACATCCTCTTGGATCTTCAAAAAGTAGCCCCGCAGGCTCCGGAGCCCCCTCAGAAAGCCCCGGTCCGGCTCCCCCGGGTGCTGTGGTGGGCACTTGGCCCCGGCCGTTGACGCGGATGACGGCACGGCCCCACCTCCGCCCGGGTCCCGCGCCGTCAGGCTGTTGGCAAAGTCGGCAATCTTGAAGTCAACGTCCACGCCGCGCCTGCCCTCTCTCCGCCGCCGCCTTCCTTCCCTCTGATGCTGCTGCTGCTGCTGCTGCTGCTGCTGCCGTGGCAGCATGCCCTCGGTGTCGGTCGGCACATCGGTGGCAGAGTCATCCGCCGCCGCCAGGGCCTCGTACTCGCTAATACCGCCGCCGCCGCCGCCGCCATCGTCCTCGTCCGTGACCAGGCCCCCACCATCGCCGTCGTAGAACATGAGCAGGCTTGCGGCATAGAACCGGTACCCCCGCAGCCGGCGTACGATGGTCTCCAGCCGGCCCAGCTTGAGCAGGATGGCGGGGATATGCCGCAGCACAGACCGGTAGTCCTCTCCGTCGTATAGGAACCGGGTCAGCGCGTCCTGGAACTCTTGCCCGGCCCGCAGGCTGCGGCCGTAGTACTTGTCCCGGAAGATGTAGTCCTGCTCGTGCACGTCCCACACCTGCAGCCCGCATACCCGCACCCCGAGCGAGAGCGACGTCGTTGCCGCGCACTTGCGCTGCTGCGACGCCTGCTTGGCCGGGCCCGCGTCGACCCCGTACTGACGCGTGCCCATCTTGAGGTCCATGATGCAGGGCCGCCGCATCCCGGCCGTGAGGTCCTCGAGGAGGAGAAAGTACTCGACCCGCGAGGAGTCGTGCTGGGTCTGGGCCTCCTTTGGGTTGACTGGCCGGGGTACTGGCGGATTGAAGTGACGAAGTGCGTGCATCTCGGCCTCCTCGGCCTCCTCGGCCTCCTCCTCGTCATATTCCTCTCGCACTTCGTTTCTGTGCTCCTCCGCCGCCGGGCCCCTGGCGCCGAGTCCCGCCGACGCCGACGCCGCAGCCGCAGCTGCAGCCGCCGCAGCTGCAGCAGGCGCGGGCGCGGGCACAGGCGCGGGCGCGTCCTCCCCTTCCTCGTCGTCGTTGTCCCCTCGATACCCAACATCGTCCGGCTCCTCAAACAGCTTCAGGTCCCCTCGCGGCTCCGCCATGTCCTGCGGCTTCCGGCGCAGACTGCTGCCCGAGTGTCTCCGGGTCCTTCGCCTGGACGCCATGCTCTCCGAGCCCGAGGGGGAGACCGCCCGGCCGGATGATTCTGGCGCGCTCGTCCCCGTCACGTCGGCCAACTCTTCCCAGACCCGGTGAAACTGGGAGGGCGACTTGGCCGATGGCTCGGTCGGCGCCACAACCTCGAGCCTGTTCCGGGCGTGGACCGGGCCGGACCCCGTCTCCGGCCCGCCCGCGCCCTCGCACTCTCCGTTGTGCGCGGCCGAGAGGGCGTCGGCTCTCTGTCGGCTCAGCAGGCCCGCGTCCGACGACGACTGCCGGAGCATCCGCTCCACCATCATCCGGTGCGAGAAGGACCTCGAATGTGGGCTCCGATGCCGATAAACCGGGACCGGCCTCTTCAAGAAGACATCGTTAAAGACCTCGTTCCGAAGCCGCTTGTTGATCGTGGTCGCACCCCAGCTGTTTGGTCGCTCGTCCAGGCCGGGCCTGGAAGCTGCCTCTTCTCCGTTGGCCATCCTGGTCGCTGTCGCCGCCGTCGTCGCCGTCGTGTTCCTCTGGGCCGCCGATGTGGACGTGCTCCGGATCCGACCAGCCCCGCGGGTCGCTGAGCTGGCCGTGATAGGCTGCAGGAGGTTCCGAGGCAGGATATGGCGGTTGTCCTCGAACGTGACGGTCGGCACGGGCACTTGGGATGAGCAGGATTTGCTAACTACTCGGCAGGCCGCCCTGGCCTCGACCGCGCCTCCGGAGTGGCCGAACGCGCCCTGCGTTCCAGCCGCTTCGTCAACTGCGGCTCCCGGGTTGGCGGCCACGGCCGGGGCCGCCGCATCCCTGTCATCCTCCTCCTTGGTTGTCCTCGTCCTCTCCTCCTCGGTTGCAGCAGGGCCGCCATCCTTCCGGTTGGTTGTGGACTTGCGCCGGGGCCGGCGCTGGAATGTGACATTGAGCACGCCGATGTATCTGCCGGAGGAGCAGACCAGTCAGCACGTGGGCCGCAGCAGGGAAAGAAGAGGAAAATGAGGGAGAGTAAGGGGAAGGAAATGGAAATGGAAATGAAATGCAACTGAGATGAAAAAAACCTGCCAACTCGGAACTCACCTCGGAAGGAATGCCAGCAGGTCACGATGATACCGCTCCACCGTCTCATAAAACTCATTCTCCCTATTATTGAGCTGTTTGCAGACGGCCCGGCGAGAGAACCTCCACAACGTGGTGTGGCCCCCAACCTGGTGCTTATAAGGAATGAGTTCTATTGCCTTCAGGGGCTGCTGCCTAGGCTCGAGCTGATGTTCATGAACATAATCCTCATACGCCTCGGAGCCGGCAGGCCGGGCCGGCATCGCCACCGCCGCCGCCGCCGGCTCGGCTGGCTCGGCGACTGCCTCCGCCCTCTCTGCCACTCCCGCATGTTGCGGGCCCAAACCTTGGGACGGCTCACGCCCCCGCTCTGCTCGAGCTTCGCTGGCGTGACCATCTTCCGCGGTGGCGGTCTCATGCACCTTTTCTTTTTCTTCTTCTTCTTCTTCTACTTCGCATTCAGGCTCGTCTGCTTTGACGAGCCAACGAGAAGAGTCCTCGCTCCTCGCTACCGGATGCGGGGGCGCCTGGCCGTGAGACGAGAGATGGCTGGGCTCTTCATCCCCGGAGCCCTCGTCGAGGCCCTGGTGCGGCAGGAAGACGGCCGAGGAGATCTTCTCCTCTCCAGACTCGTCGCCCGACCTCTCGCCGATTTCGGAGCTGACGCTTTCTTTGCGTCCAGCCTTCGGCGTCTCGCCCCCACCGAGGCTGACATTGTCCGGTTCCTCATAAGCTTCGAGTACCTCGCCCTGCAAAATAAATTCGGCTGCATGGCCGGCCTCGGCCTCGGCTGCTGGGACATGGGCCGGGTGTGGGTGAGGATGGTCTCGTCGGGTTGTGGGGGGCTGAGGAGGACTCTCTGCCGGCCTCGCGGCGATGTGGCCAAAGTAATCCGCAGCCTCTTCGGCCATGCCCAAGGGATAGGATCCTTCGGCCGCAGTGGGAGTGGTGTTGGTCCTGGCCGTCGACTCGGCAGCATCGGCGCCGGTCTGCCGGTGCTTCGGGGCGGCGGCGGCGCCGCCGCCGCCGATCTTTGGATCCTTCTTCGAAAACCGCTCGTCCGGCAGACCCTCCTTGAAGAACCGCAAGCTATAGCTGGCCTTTCGGCTGGCTCTCGCGTTTGGCTCCACCCCAGCCATGGCCTCCGTGATCGACTTCTCCACTTGACCGTGCCCCCCCCCCCCGGCCATATCTTCCGACCCGATCGACCAGACCTTCTCTGAGCCCATGGAGAAGCGGTGCTCCTGTGGTCGGCGTGGTCCCGGCGCGCGGCTGTCGAGCTGTGGACTGTTCTCCGGGCGGGGGTCAGGTGCAGATGTCGAATTGGGGATGGTGGCGGTGGTGGTGGCCGGGTGTGAGTCGACGATGGCGGAGAGGCTGTCCGGCCTGTTCGATTGAGAGTGCGACCGCACCATCGGCCGGCGCGGGTCTCCGGCCCCGTCGGGCTCTCTTGACGGCCTCTCCAGAGACGAGCCCCGGCCTCTGGACTGGGAAAGAAAGTGACGATGGCCCATGAGCATGGCCTTGACGCTGGCAAGATTGGACGGATCAAAGCCTCCAGGAGGGCCCATGGTCGCTGTGGCGATGGCGGGATGGACGACGGCGGATGCGGCCATGGCGGCGGAGAAGGAAACGGGCGGAGGAGCGGGAGCGACTGCAACAGGCTCGGTCGCGGCTTTGCTATCAGACAGCACCCCCTGAGCTTGATCGCCGGATGGTCTCTTGGCCTCGGCTGGTATATCAGTTGCCGGCGCGGAGCGCTGGGGCCGGAAAGGCTTTTTGGGGGGCGACTGGACGACTTGGCTGGCAGGGGGCGAGGAGGCGGGAAGAGGGGGAAGGGGGGGCGGGGAGAGGGGTCCGGATGGGGGCGACGGAAAGATACCGCGGGCGGAGGCGAGTGCCTGGCTCAGCAGGGAGGGGCCCGTCTGGCGAGGATGGGCCTGCAGGGCCGGGGCGCGCGTCTTCTTGGAGACAGAAGACTGCGGGTCGTCCAAGACCGGCGGGGGGAGGGCCAGGATAGAAGAAGAAGAGGACGTGGCCCCCGGGCAGTGATCGCCATCGCCACAGCCATCGCCATCGCAATGGCTGGTAGTAGCTGAGGTCTGGACGGGCCCTGGAAGGAGGAGCGGGCTGAGCGGCGCCGGCGCAGGCGGTGCTGCAGCCTCGGGCTCGGGATGCGGGGTATGCATTGGGCTAGAACAACATTGGGCATCCGACGTGGAGAGAAATTTCCTGATTTCCGAAATTTCCCATCACCTGGTTCTGGTTCGATGCGAATGTGCAGAAAGACGCGGGGGAGGGGACGACGAGAAGTTGATGGGTGGTAGCGGTGGTGGGCGGTGGTGATGTGGTGGCGGCGGTGGCGGCGGTGGGTAGGGAGGAGGGGGTACGAGCTCTCTCTCTGGTGGAGTAGGGATCAGAAGATGTGCATGCGATTACGTGTCTCCAGTAGATAACAGGCCGGCAGGCGGGATGTCCTTGCGGGAAGTTTGGGGTATTATCTTTTTCGAGACCGGGGGTTTCATGTATCTGTGTTGCTGCTCATGTGTCCTGCTGCTCATGTGTCATGCTGCTCGTGTATGTGTCATGTATGTGTGGGTGTGGTGGTCGGCAGTGAAGAGGGGAGCCAGGAGCGAGCGCAGATTGATTGCCGGCTCGGGCTGCCGATTGATTGAGTTGACAGGGTCAGAAACATGAGAGTCGTTGGTCCGGCCGCCAGTTTTGGGGCCCTGCGAGCGCGCGCCAGAGGGCCGGGACCGCCCAGCCAGCATTCTCCGACAGGGGGGGAGGGGACACTAATGATAAGCTGCTGCTGCGCCAGTCCGCTATCTCTTCATCTACTGAGGCCCCACCACCGCCTCGGGCTGTTATCTTGGATGCCAATTAAAGGAGCGGGCAGGCAGGCCAATGAGAGCCGGTACCTCCAGCACTGAGCATCTTTCAGCCCCTCTATTTGCTCGCGTGAGAGGAATGGGCAGGGGACAGGGGCAGGCCGGGTCCGAGACCGGGTCGCACCAGGGCAGCGATGAGGCCCAGGCACAGACAGCACAGCACAGCACAGCAGCGGGGGGCGGCCATCAGCGGCCATCAGCGCCATCAGCGAGCATTGTTTCGATTTGGAGGCCGGTTGCCTCGGGTTGCCTCGGGTTGCCTCGCCCCTTTGACTCAACGCCGAGGCACTTGGCATGAATGATAACGGGATGGATGCTCTGTTTTGTTGTTATTGTTGTTGTGCTTTGTATCTCGACTCGGCCTGCGATTTTCGATTTCAAATCTCATCGGTATTCCGTATGATAAGATGGGGAGAGTGAGGCCGGCTAGCGCGGGAGTCAGGAGGTCCATCTTGGATCCAGGTCCAGGCCCCGGCCCGGGGGAGGCCGGTCAACCACGCTGGCACCTACCCTCCCTGCCGGATTCTGGCCACTCGTAACTTTGTCCATGGTCACAGTAACGGCAATGTGAATTGCTATGTAGCAAGTACGAGTCCGGATAGCCGGATTCCCGGAGAGACGTGGCTCACGCGGCGTGCCACGCATCATCATGTCGCCCTGGCTGGCTGGCGATATGTGCGACGTTTGACAGGCGGGCCCACGCAGACAGCCAGCCAGATAGACAGACATGCACGTACAGACAGGCATACAGACAGACAAACACCGCTGCCGCCAGCATGTGCTGGCAGGCCAAGGCCAGAGGACGACGCATTTGCGGTTGCCCTTTTCCAGTATTATCCATCGGGCGGCGATACTGATCTCGAGTGCGGATCTGTCCGCGTCATTGGCGATGGAACGCGGCCGAAATTCCCCAGGCCGCTGATTATGGGCTGTCGATCCGTCCGACTAGGAGGCCGGAAGGGACGTGGCGTGATCATCCACGCCACGGCCGTACTGGGATTCATGCCACATATTGTCGCCCGTCTCCCCCGTGGATCCTGAGCCCGATGCCCGCCCCCTCCCCTCAGGCCTGCCGCGGTCGTACGGGAGTGGGGGTGGGACCATATGAGCGAGTGACCAGATCCACCGGGCCGCGGCTTCGCGGCTTCGCGCCCCCGCTGCCGTGATATCAGTGCTCTATATAGGAGATGCGTCATGGCGGCATCCCGCCGTGCTCCTGGACCGAGGACTCCTGTCGAGATGATTCTTTCTCGTTTGCGCATCCGCGCATTACACTTGCCCCAGGTGCCAGGTGCCATCAATCTGCCCACCAACCAATTGATAGCTGTCGCCGAATCATCCAACCTGCCGGTAGGCGAATGAGCGACTTGTTGGGACACGCTATGCTGACACGTGCCCGCTGCTGACGTCCTGCCCACGGCCGGACCGGGGCTCGGTGCACCGGCCGGCCAGGCACCTTTCCAGCCAATCGCCGCGGGGGGGGACTCCGTGGGGCTTGCGGGAGCTGAGACGGGCGATGAGCAGGTATCGCTGCCCGGCCGAGGGGCGTGCTTGCCACATGTGGGCCCGTCTATTCGGGGTGGTCTGACGAGTCCCGACTTATCAGGCATGTGAGGTCACCACGTCTGCGACCACCTGGCCTGTATTTCTACGCTTATGAGAGACAGGGGCGAGGCATGGTCGGGATCAGCTCGGGCGGGTCGAGCCGGCTTGCAGCGAGATTGAACAGGGCTGGAATCGCATCGGACCCGGCAATGCCAGCGTATGGTATCTGCCAGGAGTATGCGCCGCCGCAAACCCGCATCGGGGCAGGCCGGAGACCATCACATACTGGCCTGGCCAGGGTAAGGGGAGGCAGCGGCAAGCCGAGGTATACCGTTGGAAAAAAAAAAGAGGCGCGCGCCTGATCTCGGCTCGGGCGGGAAGCAGTCATGGCCCGACCCGGAAAATTACCTCTGCTCACATGAAGAAATTCGATTCCTAGCGGGAGAGATGTCTCTGCTCCAAGCTAGAACATGGCTTCATCCCAAGACAAGTGGCACGAGGCCAGCTCCAACGGCGGGTGAGGACGGCAAATCATGTCTGGTCTGTTTTGAGGCGGGAGACGAAAAGTGTTGGCCTGGATGATGAAGAAAGCGAGACGCCGATTCGATCATGCTGGGCCAAATTTTCCATCCGGGAGCACTCTGGGGGGCGCAGGTTTCTGCAACCAGATGGGAGGGAGGGGAGGCACACCCAACATGCCAACATCCAGCCCTCGGCTTCTCCGGGATGACCGCTGGGCAGGCAGCTGCTTGTGACATCCTGCATCAGACCTGCATCAGATAACGGCTGTGCGGAGCATTGCTCCTGCGTCGGATCAAGTTCCGGGGAAGGGGCGGGCGAGCCCGCTGAGGCGGAGCGAGGGGGCTGTGTGATATGGCGTCGTCCCCGCCATCCCCAACCTTCCGGCCATCCCCATCCCACCCCCGCCCCACACCACGCCCCCTCCCCACCGCGATCCCCACCAATCTTGGCAGCAGGGCACCGAGATGAGGAAAGCGGGCTGGCGCGATAAATGAGTGGGTCTCTGGGCCATGGTCGTAACCGGGACTTGCAAAGAAACCGAAACTTGACGACGCGGCTGCTGCTGCTGCTGCCTTTTTGGCTGCCTCTGCGGCTGATTGATGTCGGATCCTCCGCTCGCTGCATCATCCACATCCCATTCTGCCCCCAACCCCATGCATCATCCTCCTCTGCCACCCTCCTCTCCCATGCCTCATCACTGCTGCTGCCTGCAGGGAGTCCTCGTACTTGTGATAGCAAGACAAGCCCCGCCTGCCCACCTGCTCGTAATGATCCCCACCAACGTCCGCAGTTCTTGTATTAGTTGCGAGGTCCCCTCCCGCGACGCCTGCGAGGGGAACAAGGGGTTGGAGGGGTGGAAAGGGGGGGGCTGGGCGGGGGCCAAATCGATGATGCCCTTCCTCTCTTCTCCAACCAACTACAGAAAATTTGATGTGATGCCCCTTTTCTCTCTTCTCCAACCAACTACCGCAATGTGCACTTGTTGTCCCCGCCGGCCGACATCGGCCTTCTCTCTTTTCGCTCACTCCCCCCAGGGGAGAGGCCCGGTCTCGGTCTCGACGACCCGGCACGGCGTCGCCTCATCGAGGCATGCAGGTGCAGCGGCAAGAGGCAGAACTGATCCAACGGTCTGCCCCGCCTCTCCCTCCCCCCCCGGCCCCTCCGGATCAGGCGGTCCACGCAGCCGGCCCATTCCTTGGCAGGCTGGTGGCCCCCCCTTGTCTCTTGGAGATCAAACAGTCCACGCGGCCGGTGTGGCCCATATCCTGCCAGGCCAGGCCGGCTGAGTCCTGCTGTTTCTTCCGCATCAGACAGACGGTCCCTGGCGCCGAGACGGCCAGGGCAGTGAGGAATGCCGGCTTCTTTCCTCACTCACCATCCCATGCATCCCATGGAAATGGACTGCAAAGCCACTTCTTCAGCCAAGGACAATATCGCGCTGGGGAGGAGGCCGAATACATAACTGACTTGACAAGTTACTGTCCAGGCAGCCTCTCTACACCCCTACGCGCGCGCCCCCCCTCAAACTCTACCTCCACCTCCACCACCACCTCCCCCTCCACCTCCCACGGCCCCACCCACGCGCCCGTGCCCACGCCCACCACGCCCATACCAACACCAGGACCAAAAACCCAACAGCCCTGCACGCACCCCCTCCCACGCACCCCCCTCCCACGCTCGCCCACTGACTGATCATGACCCAACGCGCAAGCTCACCAACACGCAGTCTCCCCCACGCCAACACACTCATAGCCCCGGGGCTGATGGCGTCCAAATGCTCGGGCAGAGTAGGCCGGTGCCCCAGGCAGGCTGGTCAAGGAGTACAAAAGACGGCTGGAATCCCATTCCGCCAACGGCTGCAGAACCGTACTCCGTGCCCGCCAGATACCTAGCTATCCTCGACCTGTAGCTTCTGTCCCAAAGCTGGCATAGATAGATATCCGCCTCATATTGCTACCAAGCCGCGACGAGATGCATAGATCGCAAGCAGAGATAGATGACGTATACAATAAACATATTCGTCCGTCTCACAAATGGGCCATACAGAGATGGCATGAAGGCAAGTGACCCTTGCGCCTCTCCACCGCGGTCTTGGTGGTCCGGCATGCTGACCAGATCCCAGCCGGCGACCGCAAATTTACCAATACCGACGGTATGCCCAACATCGATCCCAAGGCGATGGGCATCGATATACCGTCTGTGAAGAATCCACATGACATTGTCCGCTGGTGCGCCCAATGGGACGATGTTCCGCGCTACGTACTAGCCATGTTGCCGATTCTCAACAATCCGGCTCAGCTGAAAGCCAATCCAGCACTTTGCCCGCCCGGCGACCCGCGCAATGAACCAATTCAAGGCAATACAACCAGTCGAGTCAAGAAACCCAGTGCACGCTGGATACGTAGATTCAGTTCTGTTCCAAATATTAATCAGCGTTCTTCCAGTCCGGCCGATGGGGCAGGGTCCGACAGCGCACCGGCTCTGGCTACGACTCTGCCCAAGAAACTTTCCCTCAGTTCCTTGCTTTCCATCCCCATCAGCAACCGCATGAGGCGCTCACCATCCGGGGAGGTTCTGGGAGGCTCTCGAGCCCTTGCCGTGGCCTCTTCAACTCCAGGAGCCGGCGGCTCGGCCACCGGCCAAACTACCGCGCGCATGCCTCACGCTAGTAGTAGTAGGAGTGGCACCTCGGACATACGGGATCCGGCCAGTCTATCGGCCAATTTTAGCCTACGTTTTAGTAACTCGGCCGGGCAGGCAAAGCGGAAATCCAGATCAGTCCCGGATCCCATGACACTAGCGGGAACGACACCCCGGCGTAGCCCCCAAAGGTCAAGGACTACCAGCCAGAGCTATGTCCGTGATGACGGTTCACAGGGGAAAGCCCATTCCTCTGCGCCTGTCAAACGCTAGGGGTGATACCCCCCTCAGTCTCGAGACCTCTCCGCGGCGGAAAGGGCCCCGCCGGAGTATTCTCGAGTGTTTTGGCACACGACGGGCGGGCGATTAAAAGCATCTGCATTTTGAGGTTCCTGGGTTGCTGTCAGGGGTAGCGGCGGCGCATGAATGGGGAAGAAAAAGGGAGAGAGGGCGAGGGATAGGGCCCTGCTGTCTAGCATCACTGATATGGGCTCCGCGGGCTGTCTGGGCGGCTGTCATTGTGGCTATTGCCCACCAGGTACACGGCCCAGGGCACTACGCTTCGTGCGAGTGCTTAGGCTTATACTTAGTTATGACTTATCTATTGTGACGCTGGATAAGGCGCCTCTGGGGCTTCAACAACTGAGTAGGTGTTACACCCTGCCCTGATCTGGACCCACTTGAGAGGCCCCACTTTCCTGATGCGGAAGCGGCGGCTGAAGAAAAAGATGCCATTGGCAAGAAAAGCAGGGCGGTCACCC
>JAOYNC020019252.1:0-15333 GCA_025802115.2 Bertia moriformis
ACGCCTCAACTGTCTTGACCTTCCTCACTCGTCACTAGAAAAATCAGCAAAGGCCCCCCGCTCCCGCCCCTCTGTCTTCTCGGCTAATCCCAGCCGGGGGGCCCCACCACCCCGCTGCCAGACTCGGGCCGGAGAAGATCGTCGACCCGGACAAGCCGACCAGCCTGGTCCGGGACTGCCTCGCCGCCCTGCCCCCCCCGAGCGGCCCTCCGATCAGAACGCTCACGCCGATCTGCCGGTCCGCTACCGCCCTCCCCCTCCCCCTTTCCCATGCGAGTGACTCTCCAATCAGACCGGCCGGGCCATCCTGCCGACCCGCCGCCGCCGCCGCATACGGCCTCTCGCCCCTCGACCCGGCCCGCCGGACCCGCGTCATGGCCATCGTTAACATCACCCCGGACTCATTCTCCGACGGGGGCCGGCACTCGCCGGTCGAGGACCCCGACGGCCTGCGGCAGACGGTCAGGGACCTTGCGCGCCGTGTGCCAGGGCTCGTGATCGACGTGGGCGGCCAGTCGACCCGGCCCGGCGCGACGGCCGTGAGCGCACACGAGGAGGCCAGCCGCGTGATCCCGGCGATCGAGCTGATTCGTGCCATGGACGAGGCGAGGCACGTGCCCATCAGCGTCGACACCTTCTACTCCTCCGTGGCCGAGGCGGCGGCCGCGGCCGGGGCCGACATGATCAACGACGTCTCGGCCGGGACGTTCGACCGGGAGATGCTCCCGACCGTGGCGCGGCTCGGCATGACCGTGATCCTGATGCACTCGCGCGGCACCGTCGGCACGATGCACGAGCCCGGCGCGGCCGACTACGGCGCGGCCGGAGGGGTTGTCGCCGGGGTGGCGGCGGGGCTCGTCGAGCGGGTCCGGGCCGCCGAGACGGCGGGCGTGCGCCGCTGGCGCATCATTCTCGACCCGGGCCTCGGGTTCTCCAAGACCGCGGACCAGAGCGCAGAGCTGCTGGTCGGACTGGCCCGGCTGCGGGCCTGGCCCGGGCTGGAGAACCTGCCGTGGCTGGTCGGGCCCAGCAAGAAGCGGTTCGTCAGCTGGGCCCTCGGCCTGAGGGCGGGGGCCGACGACGAATTCGACACGGCGAGAGCGTGGGGCACGGCCGGGGCAGTGGCGGGCGCGGTGGCGGGCGGCGCAGACATGGTACGGGTGCACGACGCGGCGGATATGAGCTTGGTCTGTAAGATGTCGGATGCCATATGGCGGCGAGGGTAGGGGATGCGTCTGTCTGTCGGTCTGCCTGGCTGCCTGGCTGCCTGTCTGTTGCTGGGATGTGGTCTCTGGGGGTGAGACGGTGTCGTGTCTGCTATGATGTGGGGGATTCTGCCATTTGGAGGGCAAGAGCTATATTTATTTATTTCCGTTTGCAAGTTTTGCACACTCTCGCTGTCTTTTACCGAGCATCTCCTCTACAATCCCACAAGATCCTTCGCTCTCTCGTTCCCCCCTGTCTGCTCGGCGACTTTTTGTCCCTTTACTGGCCATTTAGCAGGGCGCAACGCAAATGGGAATAGGGGCACACGCACACGCGCATATTCGCACGCGTGCATATACGCACGCGCGCATAAGATACACCGCACCACCCCCCATTTCCCTTCCCCACCTACCAGCCCCGCCACGGGCGTTGGTATCCACAGAGCCCGGCAAGTACCACCCGTAATCAGCCTCTCTCTCGAGTGCATGAGGCCAAGCGGGGAATACGGCGTATGGACAGGATTGATCTGTTATTTTTGGCTGGTTGGGAATTACGTCCCAGTAAATTGTGGTCTGATGATCTTCTTGCTGGAGGGCCTCCTCTCATGACGGTCGGTGGTCGGGTGGGCTGCGGGGCCCCTCGGGTCTCTCTCCCTCTTGCTGCTGGCCTGGCGGGTTCCGGGACGTATCTCCGTGATGCTACCTACCGGCAGCAGCACGGCTGATGCTTCCCCCTCTCATGGCTGACCGAGTGCCGCGGGCCTCACTTTCACCGCCATGCCTGGTCGAGTGTACCGCAGGCCTCACTGTCACTGGCATGGCGGGCCGCGGCCTCCGCTCCCTGGCGTTTCCCCCTCTCATGACTGCCGGCTGGTCGAGCCGAGTGCACCGAGGGCCTCCCTCCCTTCTACTCACCTCCACGGCTGGCCGGGTGGATCACGGGTCTCCCCTCCCATCCCAGGTACTTCCCTCTTCCTGATTGATGCCGCCCGCCCCCATAGCAGACCGAGCGTGCCCTTCCCCTCCCATGGCTCCCATTCCTGCCCAGGTTGATCGCGGGGCCTCCCATGCACAGTCGGGTGCACGGGCATGGACCGGGACCGATATCAGGGGGCGTGCGCACAGCAGCCAACCCGCGAGCTTATCTTGACTGGGCCACTTGACTACTATTTCCTGGGGTTGCCGATACCTCACCCTATCTCGTCGCTCTCCGGTGGCCGGCCTATAGCGGCTGGAGCCCAGCCTCTTGTTTTTTTCTCTTCCACTGACGGAGGGACACACGCGGGATGGGAGTGTGCGTGTGTGCCTTGGGGCGCGCTGTGGTCCCCCCGCGCATACATACGGGTGTGTGTGTCGCATCCACACATGCATCCTCGCTTGTTTTTTTGCTTTTCCAGAGCGCCCACCCCCGTACCCCGTCATTTTCTGAGCCCCTCCCCCTCCCACCACCCTTCATTTACTGCCCCTCCACGCTTCATTGCCCCTCTCTTGGGTGTCAACGCATGCATGCGCTGATCCACTTGACCGCCCGCCTTCGGGACATGTCGGGTATCGGCCCGTTGGAGGGGATTTTTTCTTCCTGTTGATTTCTTCGTTCTTCGCTTATCGTTGCTTGTTTTGGCCTGCTGCCTGCTGCCTGCTGCCGGCTGCATGCCCTCTGCTGCTGCATGCTTCCTGCCGCCGGCCACCTGCCGTTTCGAACCGAGGTTGGCTGCTGTTATCGGCCGAAGAGGGAGAGTGGATGGATGGTCGGCTGGTTGGCGGGAAGGAGGGTGGCAGGCAGCAGGCAGGCAGGCAGGCAAGCAGGCAAGCAGGCACGAGGGCGGTCGACTAGCTGGTGGGTGGGAAGCAGGGGTGGATCGAAGGTGAGGGGGGGGTGGCGGCAGCGTAGGGATCAGACAGACTTGTAGAAGCAACCGAGGAGCGGCTGGCTGAGAGTCTTGGCTGCTGGACGGACTGGGCTGGCTCGCGAGCAGACAGCCTCTGCAGTACAATGCAGGCAGGGAGACAGGCAGCGCTTCAGGCCTGATCCTAGGCCCCCGGGTCCTGCTGGCTGGCTGGCTGGCTGGCTGGCTGGCCGTTCTGGCTATCGCACCCTGCCTTGGCTTGGCCTGTGTGGCCCGCTTCTTGGGCCAGTGGCCAGATGTAGGCGAGGATGCGGCGGCCAGCCAGTCAGTCACGTCACTTTTAAGCAAAGAATTTGCTCGCTCGCGGGCGAGCCCTCGTATGAAGCCCATCTTTTTTTTTTCTATCAGTAGAGCGCTCTCTGTCTGGAATCTGCAGAAATGGAGCAGTATCGTCGTCATCCACCGTCCACCTCAGTGGACAGAGCTGGCCTGCCAGCGCTCTTCCGGCAGCCCCATCAGGTGGGCCATATATCGGCCGGCGGGTTGGTGGCCGAGTTCGGGGCCAGACAGGTTTCGAGTTGGCACTCGGCTTATTCAGACTGGATCTTTGAGCTGCGGCTTTGGGGTGAGGCTGGGGCTCGCAATGGCGCTTTGAATTGGGACTTGATGCTGCTGCTCTGAACAGCGACTTGATATTGCCGCTTTGAACCGGGATTCGATCCTGGCGCTTTCAACTGGGACTTGATGCTGGCGCTTCCATCAGGCTACGGTTTCGAACCAGGAGTGGCTGGGCCTCCCAAACCAGAGCCTCATACTGCGGATTCTGACTGAGATTTCAGACTGACGGGCCGAGGCACGAAGAGTTGCATTCTGGAATTGATTCCGCAGCCGCCCCCCGAGGGCGACCCCCCCCCGGAAGTTAGCCGTATATACTGATTCTGACCCTTTTTCACATCTGGACGCGGTGTACTGTCCGTTGACACTGCGGCCTGCTGCTGCGGATGCTCGTTGCCGTTGATATTTCTGCAGAGCGCGCCGCTCCGCTCCTGATTCTAGTGAGCCGTGACGCTCTTGACAGTTAGATTATATTAATCAATTTAACTTGATGAATCAGGATCTCCGCACACGCCCCACCCCTCCGTCGGTCATGGAACCGGATTACTCGGCCCTGTTTGGTTCTCCGATCGGCCCCTGCCCAGTCCACCGGTCCACGCCGCGGTAGTTTTTTCAAGATTGGCAGAGGCTGCCTCATGTTGTTCACGCTGTTTCCACATGACAAGCATCATCCGCCTGGTTTTCTCGCCTGATTCTCTCCAGTATTATCCCATTCGCCCAGCCCTCTTCGTCGAAGAGTAGCGACACAGTAGCGGCGACGGCGGGCTCAACGAAGACGAGGTCACATATACCAGTGACGATGAGCTACGCCGCTGTCAGTCGGATTCACAAACGACGATCCAAGGGTGCCAAGCTCCACGCCGAGGCTGAGCGCAAGAGGGCCAGCCGCGAGCGTTCCTGCCCCGCTACCAAGCCGGGTGTTTCCTTGGAAAGGCTTCCACGCCACCCGGCCGGGGCCTCTCTTCTAGGCAACTCCAGCGCCGTCGTCCACCCAGCCTTCTGGCTCGAGGAGCTCCAGCCTCCGTCGATACGAAATCGATCTTGAATTCCATCACCAGCCCCGTTGGTCTGGGGGGTCGATATCGAACCCCAACACTACCACCCTCCTGTCCCCAAGGCCCCGCCCCCCATCTCCCATCCGCCTGGGGTCAATCCCAACGAACCCCGGCACCGGCTGCCCCAGCTCGCCTCCCTGCCACAAGAGTTGTCCACTGCTCGCCGTGTTGGATTCCTAGCCCTCCCTCGGAGGAGTCATCCGGCAGCGCCTCACCAAGTAACATCCCAGGATGGCTAACACACCCCGCGCGCACACCTGTGGTCCTCAAATGACCACCACCCCTCGGGGGCCCAGCGGATGGGAGCGGCAAACAGGCCAGAAATCACGACATGGCTTCGCCATCGGTACTGCCCCCCCCGCCACCCCTCGCCCCTCACTCCGCGGTGCAAGAGAAGGGGGGGGGCTCGCACAGACACGCAACCACCAAACGACATTTTCTTCCCATCTCGTGCTCTCGCGCCCTCGTGCTCTCGCGCCCTCGTGCTCTCGCGCCCTCGTGCTCTCGTGCTCTCATCCCTCGTGCTGTCTGCCTTTGTCCCCCCCCCACACGGACCACCCGTTCATCCATCGACCCATTCTGCCCCTCGGTCCCACCATCGCACAAACAGGCAGGTATCACAAACAAAGCAACAACGACGACGACGACGACGACGACGGCAACAACAATAACAACAACAATGACAACAGCATCAGTGGCAAGCGATAGCAATAGCAATAGCGATAATAACAAAGCCATAGACCCCCCCCCTATGCTGCGCGATATCCAGCTACTTTGCACCCCCCCTAACCCTCCCTCCATGTCGCCTCCCGAAGGATCGACAGGCGCCGCCACCGCCCCCCCATCCGGCTGCGTCCTCGTGCCATGTTACCCCCCAACGCCCTGGGCGCCGCACCCGCTCGCCCATTCCCTGTTTGTCGTACAGAAGACAGACCGGTGGGGACTGGTTTTCGTTTCTTGTTTTGACGCGAGGCAGAGAGCCCTTGACGGAATCTGATTCTGTGAGGACGGGCGGCGGCGGCTGCGGCGGCAGGGGGTTTCCGGATTTGCATTCGCCTGTTACATCGGCAAGCCCCGTCTCGACTATTTTTTCAGAGGGGGCTATTGGCCGCGAGTGGGCAGGTGGCCGTGCCTCATCAGGGGTGGCCGGTACACAGAGACGCCCCACACAGAGGTCAGAGGTCAGAGGTCAGTGGTCAGAGATTGGAGGGCCGTGGTTGCTCGTCAGCCAGCCAACCTGGTGACAAACACGGCAGTGGGTGGGGGACGAGAGGGGGTCGAGGGTAAGGAGAGCAGCCGTACGTGGTGGGCAGCAGGGGTTGCTCGATCGGAGTGAGCGGTGGGTGTGCGCGGCGACGGCCTTCGAGACGGGCCGGGCCGAGTGACGGTGGAGTGGAGTGGGCAACAGCAGCAGATGGGCCTGCGTACAGATGTCGATCTTTGCGACGACGAGAGCGTCTGATATGGAGCGGAAACAAGAGTCCATTCTAGCAGGTGGGGAGGAGTAGGCAGGCTCGACGTGGATCTATCGACGTCAGAGGTCCAGTGTCGAGCTGCGAGCGGGCGCGGCAGATGTAATCTATTAACTTTCAGCGTAGCATTTTCAACATCCACCGTCTGTCTCATGGCAAAAGCAGTCTTTTTTCTCAACGTTCATCGTCTTAACTCGATCAGAAGGCGCGGCAGACGTAGCATTGTCGACTTTCAGCGCGTAATGGCGAGAAGCAGATGCGCTAGAGGTATTGTTTTCAACTTTCAGCCTCCAATAGCGAGCAGTAGTAGTATTCTCAACCTTTACCGTCTAGTAGCGAGCAGTGGTCACCTCGACTTCCAGCGTCTGGTGCTAAGCAGCAGTCACTGTCTACTAGCGAATAGTGGCCGTTCCAGCCATCGCAGTGCTCAGCGAGGGCCGAATGTGAGCAACGACAGTAGGTGTATATCGGACATCAAATCCTCGACCAGAGCTGGATCAGAACTGCAGCAGGAAACTACGCATCTGCCATCATCCATAACCATCACATCCCCAAACATCAAATCCTCAACAGGGGCCGAATCCAAGAACAGAACAGGCAGGCACAACGAGATCAGCCTGGACCGACCCCGGATTCAAGCCCATGCAAGCAAGACAGACCACAGAGAACAGACATGCGGGGGTACCTTGTCGATAATAGATCAAAACTACGACGGCCCAAGGCCCCCCCTCCCGCCTTCCCCACGGAAGCCAGCGGAAAAAGAGAGGGCGAGCCCCTTCCGTCGCAGAGGATACCGCAACAAATGACACAGTCAAGTGAGCGTTTCCAAGGCGAAGTATACTCGCAGAAGAGAAGTGGAAAAGTATAAAAAAAACCATTGCCGCGCTGCGAATAGCGAACTCCTGTCTCCATCGTGTTTACCCGTGTCCCAACCGCGGCGCCCGTCATGACCAACCAACCAGGGCAAGTCCCTTCCTTCCCGCCCTCCCCCATCGCTGCCCAGCCCCCCCATTCTTGCCCCCGTCTCTCTCTGCCCCCTTACCGTCCATTCTTGGGAAAACATGTGTTTTTCTGCAAACTCGGGGTATCCTCACAAATGAAACACCCATCGGAGCGAGTCAGCCAGCATTCTGCAAACCGATCGCAACGCCCGTGTCCAGACGAGTAATCAGCGTGCGTCGGATGGCCCCCAGATGGCCGTCACCATACGCATCCCCGACGATGGGATCTGCGGCTGCGACTGCTGCTGCTGCTGATGACGACGATCATGTTGCTGCTGCTGCTCATGCCTCTGGCGGCGCTCTTACTCCTTCTGTTCCTGCCCCTGCTGTAAACCGATCGTTCCAATCATAAAGCCAGTAAATATCTAGGAAACAAGGCAAACAAAAGGTGGGAAGAAATCGAAATGGAGAAAGAAAAGCACAAAATAAAGGCCGAGGGGCGGATAGATCTCGGGCCCGCCCCCACCTTCCGTCTCACGTCCCGATGCTCCCGATGTTGCGCCCGCTATTGACCGTTGCGCCTTCCCGTCCCCATGCCCCCCTCTTTTGACCCCGGCTCCGGCTCCGATGCCCTTCCCGCAACTGCAGCTTTTCCTTTGTTCTCTCGCCCTCCCTGGGCCGACTACCTGCCCTCCCGGTCTGCTCCGAGTCGCTGCCGAGGGTGAAAGGGGCTGCAGGCGAACGACAAAAAAACATCAACTCCCGATTCTCGTCTTTTTTTGTTTCAATACTCTCGGCCAATACCCAATGTGACCGGTTCTCGTACAGGAAAGGAAATTCCAATGTAGACAAGCCACTGCTTGCGTGCTTCACCGTCTCCGACCGTCAGTCACTACACCGGAGCGGGAGCAGGTCAGAGCAGAGCACCGCGGGCGAGCATTCCTCGACCGCTCAAGTGATGTTGATTCCGTGCGTCTGCATCATCGGATAGTATCCGCCCGAGCTCGGCTTGCCCTCAAATGGGTCGCATCGCCGATTCGCCACCAGTGGGCCTGGGAGGAAGAGGCTCGGCAGCGGGCCAGAGCTGGTGCCGGCCACGCCACCGGCGCCGCCATTGCCACCCTCGGGCTCGTGCTTGACTTTGCTGCTGCTGCCAGGGACGGTGTCGAAGGGCATGTGGGGCATCATGGAGCTGTTGTCATGATGGTGGTGATGGTGGTGATGATGATCTGGACGGGGTTGCTGCTGGCCGTGGTGCTGGTGCTGCTGCTGGTGTTGATGCTGGTGCTGGTGCTGATGCTGGTGCTGCTGATGCTGCTGATGCTGCTGCTGCTGAGACTGCTGCGTCTGGTGGTGCATGAACATTTCAATCCCGTGCCGGCTGTCCTGCTGGCCCTCGTAGATCGCGCCCGGGAAGTAGGTGTACTCCCTGGCGGTTTCGATGGCCTTGGCCTGGTCAGACGGAATCATTGTCTCGGCCGGCATATCATGGGGCCCAGAGTGACGACCGATCGAGGTGGCGGCCGTGCCGTAGTGGTGGCCTCCTCCGGGCGGCGGCGGCGGCGGCTGCGGACCCCGAGTGTCGTAGGCAGACGGGTAATTACTCGGGAGCACCCCGCCGCCGCCGGTGCTTCCGGGCCCGGCCGAGAATTCGGACGGCCCGCCGATGATGCCGTTGCTCAGAAAGGGCAGGCCACCGCCGGGGCCGCCTGAGCCACTGCTCGCGCTGTGCTTCCGGTCCGAGTAGTGGCCCGGGGAGCGGCCCCTGACGATCATCTTGGCCGACTTGCGGAAAGCAATCTTGATGAACGGATCCGGCAGGTTGCCGCCGCACTCGGCCCAGAGCTCGACGCAGAGATTGTAGTACTGCTGCGCGGCCCGACGCTTGCCGTTGTTTGCCGTCGCCTGCTTGAACTGGATCCGCTCAAAGTTGTGCTCCGACGGGAAAGCACCGCTGGCCTGGGGGCCGCCGGGGAACGGTGGGGCCGGCTGGTGGTGCGGGTGCGGGTGCTGGTGGGGATGGTGCAGGTGGTGGTGGCCGTGGTGATGGAGATGGGACGGCGGCGGCGGCGGCGGTACGGGGTTGTCGTAGAGGCCGCGCTGCCCGGGCATGGCGCCGCCGCCGCCGCCCGTGTCGTGGGGGGGGCCAGTCCCGCCGCCGCCCCCATACATGGCCATCGTGTGAGCGTGGCCGGGATGGTGGCCGAGCGGGAGGGCATGGCCGAGCGAGTGAGCACCAGCATGGTGGTGAGACGAGGCGGCCGAAGAGGCAGACGACGCGGTCGAAGGCCGGGGCGAGAGCCGGATTTTCTCGGGTTTCTGGGTCGGGCCCTTGTCGCGCTTGGGCGTGTGCTGCACCAGCTCGATCGGCTGGCTGCTATCGTCCGCCACGACGGCGGAGATGCACATGGCAAATGCGAGGACCGGGTATGCGGTCCCGTCGTGGACGTACTGGACCGGCACCGACGGCCAGTAGTTGGGCGATAGCGAAAACGAGCAGTTGCACGAGAAATAGTTTCGCCGGTAGCAGGTCCAGTCGCCATCGGCCAGGAAAAAGCCTTTGTCGATGTTTCCCATCACGTCGATCTTGATGGGGGTGGTGGTAGGGCCGGAACCGGGGCCGGATCCGGCCCCGACGCCGGCCCCCCCATGCTCGACGTATTCGAGGTGGCCGATCGTGGTGATCGGGCCGAGCGGCGGGATCGCGGTCGTGGTCTTGCCCGGATACGAGCTGGTTGGGTCCGCCATCCTGACACTGACCGGGTTCGTGAAGCCGGGGATCGGGCTGGGCGTCGGCGATAGCGGCTGCCGCCGCAGCGGGTTGCTGCCCGGATACGACGGCGACCGTGAAGGGTGCTCCGACGCCCGCCGGAAGGTGGGCGTGCCTGGCGAGTACTGGTCGCGTGCGCTGATCTGGGTGCCGGAGTGGGATAATGCCGATGACCGGTGGGCATTTGCCATGCCGGACGTCGAAGAGGTGCTGCTCAGAGACGGATCAGTGTCAGCCGTGATGGATCATGTCTCATACGTTATCTGTGATCGGCAATTTTTGTCGCCATGGCGGCAGAGACGGATAAGTGAATCGATCGATGAAATGATATCTCGATTGATCGCCCCATCATGATCTCTATATCGCGCTCCCCCCTCTGCCTCCGCCCTCTTACCTTACCCGTGTCGTGTGCTATTTGTATTGCAGGAGGCGGAGGGGGCGCGGTCAAGAGGGAAGGGACAAGAGAGGGATGACTGGTGCCCGAGGGGGAACACGGGGTGCCAAGGGGGCGGTGGTGTGGGTGGACGAGAGAGGAAAAGCGACATGGGCCGGGTCAAGGGAGAGGGAGGGAGAGGGCCGGTGCCGGTACGACGGCGCAGTGCGCAGTGCGCGGCGGCGCCGATGTTACGTACCTCGAGCCTATGCGGGAAGATATGAGATGGTGGGGGGCTTGATAGTAGGCCGCAGTCGGGTCGTGGCTGTGGTAGGGCGCGGCCGTGCTGAGGCTCGGAGGGGGATGGATCGGAGGAGGAAAGAGGTTTAAGAGCGACGGCTGGGTAGAAGCCTCGATGGGGGTGACATGTAGGGACGAAGCTGTGGTGCCGTCTGAGGGATATCTGTAAATTTGTGGTTTTGTTATTTTGGATTGCTCGTCGTTAGCGGCGGCGGCGCAACCGAGATCATATGCCGCCTCCGGACGGGGAGGGCGTGAATTTGAGAAACCGGACGAGTGGGGAAGGAGGTGGGGGGAGGGGGGGGGGCGAAGAGAAGGAGGGAAGAGAGGGAGGGGCGTGTGCGTAGCTGAAGCGGCAGCAGCAGCAGCCGCAGCAGCAGCAGCAGGAGCGGTAGGGAGTGTGGAAGGGAGAGAGGCGTGGGAGAACGGCCAAGGGGTGACGAAGCCTGGGCTGTAACGCGTTGCCTGCGGGACACAGTGGTCCAGGTAGCACGACCAGGCCGTGGGACAGGGACCACCGCCAGCAACGCGTGTGAAACAGTGATGGGCGCGCAGCGTGTGGGGGGAAGTGAAGAAGGTGAAGGCGGGAGAGGGGAAGGGGGAGGAGGGTGGAGGGTGAGCGAGCTTCACTGCTGATGAACACCCGTGAAGCGGCGTCGGGGTAAGGCGGCGTGGGTCGGCACGAGATGTCTGTTCGCACCCCCCTCACGGGCTGTGTTCCCAGCGCTGGCCGGCTGTGTCAAGTGAGATGAAAATTCGGGATCGAAAACAGCGAAATAATCCGGCGTATTCCTTCTTTTTCAACCCCGGCTCGGCTTCGCGCTCGCGACGGGAAAATGGAGATCGACCGGGATCATGTGGCCTGAGCCTGCGACTGGAGCTCGCCGGGGCTCGGTCTGATCCGGATCGGGAAACACAACAAGGGGCCAGATATGTTGTTGCTAACCTCTGATAGTCGGCCGTCTGGCCCGACTGTATATCAATGTAGGAGGACTCCAGCCCGCTGCAGCCGGGCAGCGAGGAATCAAATTCCTAGCGCTCATCCATGTCAATGTCAGACTCGGCCGGGAGCGATACACGGTGGTGGGGCTGAAAGCAGACGAAGTGGAGGAGGAGGGGGGCGATCGGGAATCAGTCCCCAGTCCCGGGACGGGCGCGGAAAAAATGACTGGAAAAACTTTGATTACGGAACGGCAAAACGGAGCTGGAGACAACGGGCCGCAGGGAGTGGAAACAGGCCAGTGAGGTGGGGCAGAGGAGGCGGGGGGGGGGTGTCAGCATGGCTGAACCGGCGGATATGCACCGGGCCCTTTTGCTCGGAAATAGGCACGAAAATACAGGGCGAATAGGAAAGGCATGGGGTTGCGCCATGTGGAGGCGAAGACGGAGCGGCGCGAATGGGTGTGTGTGTGTGTCTGGGTGGGCACATATATTAAGAGGATCTTGGTGCGACGAGGTCGAGGTCGAGGTCGAGAGCGAGAGCGAGCGAGGACGGGACGAGGACGAGGACGGCAATGCCGAGCTCAGACAGGCGTGATGGGGCCGAGATGCTGGAATAAACCTGTCGGCGCGGTGGCTTGCGTTAGTGGGATGCGCTCATCCTTGCCGGGGCGGCCCAGCCCCGCCGCGGTGGGGAAGCAATGACCCGGAAACGAGAAAGGCGAAAAAGTAAAGAAGGCGAAAAAGTAATGAAGGCGGGCGAAAAAGCGGGAAAAAAAAAAGATGTAATAATTTCCCGTGCGGACGCGCAGATCGGATCGTTGTGATGAGAGAAAAGGCATCTGGTCAGTCAGGGAGGGGAGAAAAAGGCAAACATTAGGTTGCTGATGATGCTACCACGCACATGCCATGCCGCGAGGATCTGATCTGGGGGAAGGGCAACTCGCCCGGCCACGAAGACGGCCCCCTCAGGTCCCAGCCAGCCACCCACCCACACTCTGGGCAGACGGCAGTGCCAGAGGGCCTGCGGCTTGCGGCTCGCGGCTTGCTTGCGGGGAGAGGGGCATGTGTGCTCTGTGTGCGACTCGTTCCATGGTCGCAGATACACAGGGCCCGCAGTGTCAAGAGGGGCCAGGAGAGGAAATGTGGTGTACAAGGAACTACCGCACTGCACAACTGAGTACCTCAGGGCCCAAGCCTTATGGCAGCCCACCGCCATTGGCGGATCTCGTCGCCGAGGGGAGGTGGGGGGAGGGGGGTGTGAGTATGAGTGGGAGGGAGAGGGCCGGCTGACTGGCGGCGAGTTCTCGGGTCGGGGAAGCCGACTGGGCCAGGGGGCGCTGGAGCAGGGAAGAGAGATAGACCCGTCCCTTGGCTCGGTCGGGCTCGCGGGCTCGCGGGCAGGCAAACAGGAATTAGATTGCAAGGGGTGGCCGGTCGACTCGCGGGCCCGGCAGTATATCTGATAGGCACCCGAGAACGAGGGGGTGTGTGGCTGCTGACCACTCGGCTGGGCCCTCGGGCAAGGAAAAAACGAAATGTCTGTTGCCTGCCTGCCTGGGTTGAGGGGGGCGGCTGAGGGGGCGGCTGAGGGGGGGCACTTGCAGGACCCGGCAGGAGCTTCCTGCCGTGATTGCCCACCGCCAGCCCTCTTCTTGTCTTTTCATCATCTCGATTCGTCGAGTAAATCGTGGCCATGGTGCTCGATTTTGGGCCCTCTCAATTTCACGAGGCAGAGGGTGGAATCGACATGCCGCCGAGTGGGGAAGGTGTGGAGAGACGACGTTGATGCCGTTGTTGCCGACCAGAGCGGGAGCGCTAGCAAGGAGAGACAAGACAATATGACATGTGTGGGGTGGAGGGGCCGACAAACAGCCTGGCCAGAGTCGAGAGTAGCGGCCGCTAAGAAAATTGGCCTCAGGGGCCGAGGGATAGGAGAGGAAAAAAAAAGAAGAAAAAAAAAAAAACCAAAACAACAGAATAGAAAAAAAGGCGCATAGAAAAATGCCGTAAGTAAAATGGACAAACTCACCCAGCAAGGGCCGCGGCCGCGGCTGATCCCGCTCCCGCTATCTCGGCTGCTATTCTCGGTCCACGCTGGCAGGGGGTTTGTTCTTCTTCTCCCATCCCCTGGGTGGTCGTACGGGCCTTGCTTCATGGTGGTGGCAGGTTTCAAACCTTTCCGAACCACATTCCTGCATCCCGCCTGTCCCACCTCGCGCTCTCTGGGACTTTTTCTCTGGCGGTCGGTCCTGCTGGACTGGTCGCTGGCGTCGTGGAAATCCGACAACAGCTCTCCACTCTGTTTTCGCGCTCCCATCCTGGGCGCGGCCGTAAATCTCCGTAGCTTCGCGCGGTCGCTCGCTCGTCATCGCTTTCGTCCTTGGATCCACTGCGCGGAAGCCACACACACACACACATCCAGACGCACACGCACACGCACACACAGACAGTATGCGCACGGTCGCGCGCACGCGCGCGCCGTGCGCATGCCAATTCAGGGATCGGTGCAACCCCAGCAGCTGAGGATTGCTCCCCCTGTCTGATACCTACCTCATGTATTTGCAGCCATCGGGGCTAGCCACGCGACCAGCATCCCCAGGGGCGAGGGACCGGGGGGAGGGAAGCAAGGAGGGTGTAAAATGCGGGCAAACACTTGGCCAGCCGCGGTCATGAGAGAGCGAGGGGAAAGAAGGTGATAATGCCCATGCGAGAAAAAAGACCGCGCGAGGGGTTGGATTGACGATGCCATGCCCACTGGGGCGAAAAAAACCAGCATGTAACGGCCCTTGGCGCTCCTGCGGCCTGCATCCGGCACCGCTGGTTTGCGCGCCGATTTGATAAGGTTGGTGATTTGTGGGGAGCACCCGAATGACGGCGCCAGGGGAGGAGAGAAATCAGACTGGGGGAGAAATGGGGGGGGAATTGCAGGCATGCAGGTACAAAATCAACCACCAGACCTGGCCGGCGAGGATGCGCAAATTGCCCAGATGCCTGACCCGACAACCGACAAAGGCAGCGCGGCAGAGGGGCCGCTGGTCGTGAAAAAAAAATTAAAAATAAAATAAAAATAAAAATCGCGATAGGGTGGCAGCCGGGGCACTGGGGAAACGGGGACTGGGGAGCTGGGCAGACTGGGGAGCCCGGGTAGCGCGTCCTTCAGCGGTACCGCCCCACCAGGTCGGAGGAAGAGCGTGGGGGGGTTCCCCACAAGCGCATGGGATGGGTCGATGGGGCATGGGGTCGGAAACAGGCTCTCTCACCTTGGGCACGTTTGAAGAACCCATATACAACGACGGGCCCCAACGAGCAGGAGGCCGTGCTTGCACGTCACCGTGATCTCTCAAAAAATTCCCCGGTTCGGATATCGAGCCGGCCGAGCAGAGCGGCGTGAGCGGCGTGAGCGGCGTGTTACCAGAACACGGCAGGCCGATCTGGCTCGCCGGGTGGGTGTGTTGTGTGCCTGGCCATGATGAACCCGGGTCAGCCGATGGTGCTGTCTCTCTTTTTTTGTCCTTGTATTTTTCCATTGCTCTTCTCTTCTTCTCGTCCTATTATTATCGTGGGGGTAGAGGGTGGAGGAGAGGCGATGATTGGTGGGCCCACCTCGGATATCCCGCGCTGCCGCGAGTCTGTGCGTGCGTGCGTGCGCCAAGCCCAAGATTCCGGCGCTGTTCCCAGTTAGTCTGGCAGCTCCAGACGATAGGAAGGAGCCGTCAGGGGCGGGGGGGGCCGGTTCGCGCCGCCGCCGGACCTCCAAATGGCGCGGCCCGCTGGCCGTCCGTGTGTGGTCGCGCGCACTCGGGCTGGACCCGC
>JAOYNC020019348.1:0-15304 GCA_025802115.2 Bertia moriformis
TGAATTCGGTCATGGTGGGAGGCTCGGAGAAAATGGATCGCTCGGTGGTGTGGATCGCTCGGTAGTGAGTCACGTTAATCTATCAGCTGAGTCATGAAGTTATGCTTCCCAATTAGGAGAATTTTGCACTGAATGGTTGAGGATAGGTTCGTGATATGCAAGAGGTGGCAGGTCTGCAGTGACTCCTGAGGATATCCCAAGGCGAAGCAGGGCGCTGTCGGCCCTAGATAGGTCAATCATGTTTTGTCCTCGAGTTGGCGAGTCTTGGAGGGGTGTCAGGGTGAGATCTTGGGATTCTGTCCAAGATAGGAAGGGTTCTGCCACTGCCTGCTATGGCTTCCATTGATATTTCTGATACTGTACTTAGGATCACGTGTCTCGTAGAATTAGTCGCCCATGGCATGTTGCCTTGCTTGTCTACCAGCATAAGTATCCTGCTGCCTCCGGTGAGCACGCTGGATGAGAGAGCTGCCTCCAGCTCTCAGGGCGACGAATTCTCACATTCTCGTGGTGTCCGGTGTCAGCACTCATCATTTGCGTGAGAAAACCAAGAAGAATTTCCCTGTGGCGGTGATTGTGCGAACGCGTTGCTGCCCCTCAGCGCGCCCGCACCCGCCCGACTGCACAGAACGGTTGATGACAACAATGACTAGCTCAGGTCCCTGCCTGCCTTATCTCGCTAGTATAATTGAATCATAATGCCATGTGGTGCTGGCATCGTACTGCCATTTGATGGGGGATACAGCTTGTTGGTGAGTATGCCAGACCGGATGCGTCGACGACGCGTCTTCCACGCCATGATACATGTCTGCAAGAGGAAGATACTAAGGGTTGTCCTGGCCTCTTACTATCTGACAAACTTGCCTGAAATGTTTTTGACTACTTCACTTGTGCCGATCTGCGTGCGAGAGACACTGGCATCATACTGCCTACTTTCGTGCCAAGCTGCCTGCAAGAATGGCATGATGGCATCATACTGCTGAATGCTTCGATATGTGGTCTATAAGAATGGAGATAGCTGAGGTCACCTGGCCTTGTGCTGTCTAGCCACCTTCCCTCTCACGTTTTTGACTACTTCACTCATGCCGCATGCTATGACATGCTCGCATCGTACTGCCATCCGATGAGGGCACAGCCTGTGGGCATGTGTCCCCGACCAAGCGCGTTACCAACGCGCCCACCCTGTGTTGATTCTGGGCTATAAAATGAAAAGACAGCTGGGGCTCTGCTGGCCTCATCATGCTATCCAACGACTCTGCCTACAATGCAACTGGCTCTCACACTCGTGCCGATATGCTTGCGAGACATGCTGGCACCATACTGCCCAAATGCAAAGAATATGCTGGCATCACATCGCCTACCTGCAGACAACCAGTCGTGCCGCTGTGCCTACGATTGATGGGGTTTGGTAGCGGCTGTGTTGTGGTACACACACCGAGCAGGCTCTCAGGCGAGGGATTTTGCTGAGGTCTTGCCCCAAAACTGGGAGTCATGGGTTGGATTCCCACCGTCAACTTCACATCTACCACGAAATGCTTGAACTTTACTAGCTCCGTCTAGTGTGGTCCTCAGACTCCTAGCACTCCTAGTTCCCCCGCATAACCAGCTTGAGCTGGCGAAGAATGCCACGAACACGAGGAGGGTAGGGAAAATCACAGACCCCTCGAGCTACAGTTATAATAGCGCTATAGGAATACTCTGCGATGAGTACTACCCAGATTCCCTGTGCAAATAGGCGGAATGGGGCGAGGAAAAGGAAACTAAACGATCAAAGATGTATCTAGAAACCAAGTAGGAGCTTGTGCTCACAAACCGCACGGTCTTTCATAGCCCACAGGGCTCGGTAAGGACAATAAACTTGATTGCTACTACTACTGCTAGGTATCCTGCTGCTTACCATGCACAGTAACAGTGGCAAAGTACATGCGCCAACATGCCGGGCTGTTTCATGAGGGGCAAACCGACAATAACATGGGCTTGGTAACTGGTAGATAAAACGAATGATATTCATATCAAGACTAGGTAGCCCAACGACGAAGATGTCGAATCTGGAAAGGAAAGAGAAGAAGAGGAATCTATCTACAGGCCAAGGGGATATATCTATCGCTTGTGTGACCGGGTTAGGACGTTGCTTGCTCTATTAGCAGTGTTTGCCGTTGGCGTAAGACATTGACGTTGACTGTCAGTGACCACCAACGATTCCCAGCTGTTGTATTTTCTTTTTTTTAAATAGGATTTCATTGAGCAATTATTTTTGCGCTTTTTCTTTGGCCTGGGTGAGCTCTAGTTGTGATGCGCAAAATGGTTTTTTGAATCTATCTGTACCGCGATCTGGGTTAGTTGGCTGTAGTAGTCTCGCCGGAACTTGAGTTGGCAAACAAAGACCCCAATTTGATCTGGATTCGATTTTTTTTTTCTCGTCCAGAAGCCCCATGAAAGGCAGTGAGCGGCATCTTCGACCAAAATCCCACATTAATACCAAATTGGGCTGAAAATAAAGATAAAAGCACTCTTGCTATGGCCTTTCATTGTAGTACTTACTACCTCCCCATTAATACCGACTCCCCGAACCCGCTATGGTATATCAACTTACTGAAGATTGTCCAAGAAGATTTGGATATCGAGCTCCAGTCGGAGCGGCGCGCAACCCCAACCCTGGCGCTCAAGGCTGTCATGGCTTACTATAATAAAGGGCTTTCGTGCTGCGATAAACTATCATATAATAAACAGAATGTTTCAAAAGACACTCAGAGCATTGGGAAGATTGTTGCAACAACCGAGGACCCGATAGCCTAGTTGGAACCATGGAATCACTATTGAATAAGGTTATTGAAACAGCAATGCAACCCTTACGAATGTATGGACCCGGAGAACCAACTTCTCATGATGCAATCATTAATTCATGGATTTACAAGCAACTTTTTTTTTTCCTTCTCTTCTTCAAACGAAAATAGGTGAAACGGTGTAGGACGAGATCTTGCTATCTATGAAGCACCATGACCCATAATAATAGTCAAGCACTACGATTCACGGCTGATGGTACATTCAAAATCTCAATATTCTCGGATCTACATTATGGTGAATGTTAGCATACACAGACCATGTCCACATACATAATCATAAGGCCTTCTAACAATGGACTCTATAGCTCAAGCTTCAGTCGGCCCAGAGAACGATGCTCGGACAAGCAATGTCATGAACACCATTCTCTCTATTGAAGATCCGCAGCTTGTTGTGTTGAATGGAGATTTAGTAACCGGCGACGCGACCAGCCGGTCGAATTCCAGCGCATACGTCGACCGTGTGTTAGCCCCACTGGTCAAGAATAATGTCTCATGGGCTTCCACATACGGGAACCACGATAGTGCTACGAACCTATGCCCAGATGATGTCTTTAGCAGGGAAAGAGTCCACCAGAACTGTTTTACGCAGAGGATGGTCTCTGACCCTGCAGCGGGTTTCACAAACTACTTCCTCCCTGTCTTCCCTCACAAATTGTCAGCATCAGAAGTGCCGGAAGTCATTTTATGGTTTTTCGATACTAGGGGTGGAAGCGTATGCTCCGAAAGTGAGGATGAATCTGACCGCATGCCAGATTGGGTCCATCAATCAGTAAGTCCTCTAGGCCTGCCTATGCAATTATTAGAGTCGGCTGCTTCCAGGTTTTGACCATGGTTTACTGACTGTTGAAGGTGACTGAGTGGTTTATTAAATCTCACTCACAGTTGATGGCGGAATACGGAAAGGCGGTACCATCAGTTGCCTTTTTCCACATTCCTACATATGCACTACGAGCTTTCCAGAAGACTGGTATAGACAACTACACAGAACCGGGGATTAATGACGAGATACCAGTCAAGCAGCAAGGGTATTTCTGGGATGATGATGACTATATGGGGCAAGATGCTCCATTCATGGATGCCTTGCTGCGTACAGAAGGATTAGTTGCTACATTCAGCGGTCATGACCATGGGAATGATTGGTAAAAAAGAACCTCTCCTTCTTACCCTTTTTTGCTTTCTGAGCAAGTCCTATCAATTGGAATCTAGGATAGCCGTTGACCATCATCATTCCAGGTGTTTCAATTGGAATGGAAGACTACCTGACATGGATCTGGAAGGGAACGGACTGAAGATGTGTTACGGCCGACGGACAGGGTATGGAGGGTATGGAGATTGGGCACGCGGTGGGCGTCAAATAGTTATACGGGAAAACTTCAGCGAAACACCAATTGAGACTTGGATACGCTTAGAGGATGAAACAGCTGGTGCACGGGTAACTCTGAATTCGACCTATGGACAAGATCGATACGCAGGGAAGCGATATGTGCAGGAAAGCCAAGGGAGGAAGAGCTTTTTATCAATAAAAGGCTTGATATATGTGTACCTATCTATGTATTTCCTCATGGGCTTGACACAGACATGAATACCATCGCTGCCTATGAGAGGCAGTAGGCTATATTTAAAATTGAAGTTTTCTGCATTCATTATGGCCCTTTTTACCAGAAGAACTAATTCCTGCTAGTGACTTCGATTCTGAAACCCCACTTTCCATGACCAGGGTGGGCCACAGTCCAGATCTATCAGGAAAACGGTTTCGGGGTGCCAATTCCTGGTCCGCCCTTTTTCTCCGTGAGGGTGTCCGCGGATCCAGTCCAGCTCAAAGACAAGGTCGCTCTGCTCATAGCGGCTAACTTGCCAATTTGTTGATTGGCAAGGGCCGTATATGCCTGCTCATGATATTTAGATGTGATCATTCTGATAACAAGGAGTTGAGTTGAGTGCATGGGTGGTAAGAATCGAAGAAGCGCCAACTTGAATTATGTTTGGATATGTCAAAGTCTCAAGTGAATGTTTTACCGGTAACATCGGTGAATGTAATATACTAGCTGCATTCTCCGATTTTGACATTGTGGAATTGATCTTGTTCAAGGGCAATATGAGACCAGAAATCCTGCAACCCCTTATACAGATAACGACTTGTGCTTGACGGCAGTTCTTGGAGAATATTGCTCTCCAGGCCCTTATTCGTAGGCATCCACCACTCCCCCCCTCCCTTTTGCTTGCAGGTTAACCTCGGATATAAAGTATAGATGGGAATGAAAAGTGAACGCCATCATATATATTGCAGCTCAACAACCTAACGTCACCATAATCAAAATAGGTTGGAGTTATGTACATAGAAAAGGAATGACTAAAAATGTATAAGTATACTATACGATGGATTGTCTCAACAGTATAGAATTCTTGTATAATTAAAGAAAGAAAATGACATGAAAGCCATTTCTAATGCGAATATAAACGTATACCAATTCCAGATCATAGGATCGGACAACTACTATTGACCGTACTATTTGCATAGGACAACACGATCAACCCCTGACAATGACCTGCTTCTCCTTCTTGATCTGCTCGACAACTTCGATGTCCACCTTCAGGACGTTGGCAACGGTGTCAGCAGGGGTCAGGGCAAGCCACTGCGCCAACGAGATATCGGCGACACGGTCACTCTTGTAGAGCTCGAGGTAAACTACCTTCTCCGTGTCTGAAGTATTTTCAATATAATGACCGCTGTTATCGGGGAAGACTCCAGTATCACCAGCGGTGAAATCGAAGGTGCGGGCTTTGGAGTCGCCGATGAAAACAGTTGCGCGGGCGTTGCCTTGGTGGAAGTACAACCATTCCTCAGCCTGTAGATAAAAATACATTAGCGGCCTGTTCCACTAAAGCGGTTCATAGAGAGAGTTTACATTGGGATGCCAGTGAAGCTCGCGGAGGCCCTTAGGCTCAAGCTCCACGAGAGCAGCAGCAATCGTAGTCGAGATGGGGAAGTTGGTAGAATCAATCTTCCGGAGAGTGCCACCTTGTCCAGGGACAGGCTCTGAGGGGTGATCGTATGTGTGATAGACATATGAGCTGTTTCCCTTCAAAGTTCCCACTGGTTCCTTCTTGAGATCCTCACTGACAGTGCCGTTGAGGATATAAGGGAACTTTGACGGAGTCTTGTCAAAGACAGAGGGGTCGACGCCAAAGTTCTTTGCGAGGATATCTCGGGGAGTATGGGCAATCCAGTCGTCGACCATAAACGTAGTTCTTTGCTGTTTGTCAGTAGGTGATATAACTATTGTTTAGCTGTATGGACATACCCGATCTTCTCAAAGTCTCCGTCATCAAACGCGAGAAGATATTCGTTCTCTTCTTCCAGACCTTGGACATTATGAGCTACACCCTTGGGGAAGTACCAGATATCCCCGGTATTCAGCTTCTCGGTGGTGAAAGCACCGTTCTCATCAACTCCAGTCAGGAGAAGAGATCCGTTGTAGACAAAGCCCCATTCAGCCTGTAGCCGTGTTAATATCACCGCGTTCAATTGGAAAACCGGACAACTTACCACTCTATGCCAATGCAGCTCCCGAATGGCACCCTTCTTCAGATGCTGTTGAGCCCCGGAAATGTCATGGCTTTGAGGAAGGTCTTGAATAACTTGCTCTCTAGACCAGCCGCCTGGGAAAAGTCTTGTCTGGGAATCGGAAAAGCTCCATTTGACGTTGGGAACGAAGCCATTGTCGGTGCTCGGGGTACGGAGGTGGTCGGGGTTCTGAAGATCCAGGGCTCGATTGGTTCCACCTAGTAAGGGCGCAATTAGCAAATATTAATTATAGCATGATGAGAATACCATACCTAGGATAGGAGCTCCTTTGCCCTGTCCGTTTATTGGCTGATCATTCTTGGAGGCAGTGGGAGATGCAAGGACAGACGAGAGAAATAGTCCGACTAGCGCAAAGCTTTGCGACTTCATGGTGATACTTAACGAAGAAGACTTGTATTCTTGATCAAAGTAGATGTGGCTTAATCCCCTAATGAGCTTCCAACTCTCTATCTATATATGTCTTCATTTTCATACCCCTCTGCTGGAAAAGGATCGGTCAATTTTGAACAAAAAGATTCATCACAACATCTCCGCCTAGTATTGCGACTTTTCTCCTTGATAATTCACCCCGAGATCATTTCAAGATCGCCGACTGAAAATCCAAATACAAGGGATTCAAGCGAGGTGGATATGAGTATAACAACATTCTTGGCATAGTGTTGACATATACCCAATCGGGTAACTCCACTGTCGATGCGGGTGCCCGCTGGAGAGGAAATGTTGACATCAGGCGGAAATCTCGCATCATCCGCTCTCAGTTAACATTTTTGTCCTTGGCACGACCCTGATCTACATTGGTTAATCCCGAACACGATGCTTGGCATGAGTCCGAGTGCACAGGGAGCCGAATTAAGCTCTGATTAGGGCCTCTAGTACGAGCCCTGAGTATATTCTGCAGGGGAATTTGTGCCTGGCAGTCTTGGCAAATGTAGAGCTACCCAGTGCCGACGAATATTGCCACACTGGAGAACCATAAATCATTCATGAATTGTCTGGGTCAATGAAATGAATCTATTCCGACAGCACCGGGGACAGGTACCGCGGACCGAGCGGATGAAGAACGGAAAAGACGAACGGCATGATTCATGCAAATATCCTGTGTAATTGTTATCCGGGATGCATTAGCACCATCATTTGGTTCGTCCTAGGGCTCTGAAGGGCCTTGGATCCTGGTGACACTCTTTATCATCAATCACGCAAACAATCGGATTCGACCCGGTCAAGGCATTTGTTGATTTTAGTCGGACTTGGCTCTGTACCTAGCGTGGAAATCTAAACTATCCTCATTCTCCTGTATTCCTGATACAGAAGGAGCTTGCTCTTTCCCTCTCTCCCTCTCTCATTCCCATGTTCCTGTCGTTGGTGTCGCAATTCATCCGACCAAAGTCGTCTTGTGATATTGAAGTTTCTCTTGCAGCACGCATGATATGTGACTTTCTTGCGTGCTTGACGAAGATGGTACCCGAGTGCTAGAGAGAAAGGAGGGAAAGAAGACCGACTCGGGAACAGCCAGCGGGAGAATCGAACGGCTATATAAGCCGAGGAAAACCCGCTCAAATCTGCTCAGCATCAAGCTTGTCATCATCAAGTAAGACCAAGATGAAGTCTGCTCTCCTGCCTCTCGCGTCTCTGGCTATCCTGGGAGAATGTCTCTCCCTCCCCCCTCTCATTCCCAGCATCCCGGGTGTCACTGAGGTTCTGACCGAGAATGCCCCTCCTTTGCCGATTTTGCAAGTCCCTACTCCTCCGCTTGAGAGTCCTCCATTTACGCCGAGTGACATCAAGCCCAAGAAGATCGGCTACTTCTGGACTGGTTCTGGTGATAAGGAGCACAAGGGTGTGTTTCCTTTATCGGATCTCAGATCTCTTACGTGCATAGCTGACAGTATTGGATAGACTTCCTTGCGACATACAGTCTTGACGATGTATATCTATCCATATACTATTGAAGTCGAACAGTAATCTAACAAACAATAGGACACCTTCGGCACGCTCCTCTGGGTGACTGATGTCCCATCCAGTGGCAACGATCCCCACCACCTTGGTTCATCTCTTGATGGAAAGACACTGGTTGGCGGTGGATTGCTGTCATTGCTCAAGACCCAGGTATATATAAGCTTCTATACTTCATTCCTTTTAAGCATTCCCTCATGTTTCAACTAGGACACCGCGTTTTACTTCGACACGTCCAACCCCTACCGCCCCAAGTTCAAGAAGAGCAACCGTGCCCTTCTTGCCTCTATCGCAGACGAGATCCGTGCGAAGCCTGATGGAGGATTCTACATCACCTACATGGGCTCTGCACTGGGTACCTCTCCCGGCCGTCTGATCGAGACCGATGAGAACTTTGACATCATCCACGAGTGGCCCGAAGACTTGGAGAGCACCTTGAACATTCTTGGCGAACAACACTCTCCTCACGGGCTGAGCATCGACTGGGACAAGAAGCTCATTCTTACTTCGGACTTTGTGGAGCCCATTAGTATCTTGAAGCCCAGTCCCGGGGTTCGGCATGCGGACACACTTCGTCTGTGGGATCTTGATACGAAGAAGATTCTTAACACCATTACCATTCCTGATGTAAGCTTGGCCATCAATAGCTCTCGTCCTATTTCTAAATTTATGCTAATATGAAATCTAGGGAGGTGGTATCCAAGATGTCAAGTTCATCCCCGGAAATCCTGACTCCGCTGCTCTCGCTACTGCCGTCCACCTCGGACAGGTGTGGATCATTTATCCCCTCCGCAAGGACGCCAACGGAAACCAGGGTACAGCTGAGCTGCTCTATGACCTTGGTCCCAAGGCTCGCGATACCGTCGCTATTTAGTAAGTCCCCTTTTTATCAGCTTACAGAACCTCAACTAACAAATCCTCCAGCACCGATATCACCCAAGACGGCCGCTTCATCTACCTCACCCTGACCACCGGAAACCACATCGCCGCTCTCGACATCAGCGACCTAAGTAATGTTAAGCGTCTGGACGATCCCGATGAGGACCAGCCCACAGTTGGTCCTCACTACGTCAAAGTCACGCCGGACCAGAAGCACCTCGTCGTCACCGACTACTTCGTGCAGACCGGAGAGATTGGTATCATCAACACGCCTGCTGATTTCAATGCGCTGTACATTGATATCAACGATGACGGAAGCTTGAGCTTTAACCGGACTATTGACTTCAGCAAAGAGTTCCCGGAGCGTGGTGGTGCTAAGCCTCACTCTAGTGTAATTTTTGATTTTACTGATCCGGAGAACCCTCTCTATTACTAGAGACTGGTTGTATATGTGTTGGTGAAGTGAGAGGATATGGAGGTTAACTTAATTCGACGTTGTCTAGTTAGTGTCTATAAGGCCTTCGTCCAGTTGCCGTGCGGCATGTCTTGTTATTAAGGACTGCCTGACCAATTTATTCTCACATCAAATAGTGAACTCAAGGATGCTCCGTAAAAAAAAAAAGGAAATTTCCACTGAATTTAATTCTCTTTGTCTATTTTGACCTCAAATGCCATGGTGCACATGTGGTCCATTCTAACAAGTTCTCAAGTAAGCCCAGCCTCGTGGATCAATTAACTATTATTATTATCATTACTTAATCAAGTTTGTTGTCCATATCGAGCCCTAAAACTATAGCAGACCATATTCCATGAACTCGAGGCTAGTCGAGGCTAATAGCTAACTTTTGGCCTCTTGCCCCTATAGGTTCCTGAGGTATCCCTCCTACAATCTCTCTGGTCCTTTTCCTCGCCCCAAAGCGCCTGTACGCGCAGGGTATTCGAGCATAGTGCTCTCCTTGTGTTTCAGAGCAAGATGGGTGTGGCCCAGGCTACTCTCCCTGCTACCCTTCTCCTGTTCTAATTGCCTCCTCCGATGCTTCCAGTCCCCATTCTTCATCCCCCTGGACCCTTTCTGCCGTTCGCTCTAGGTGTGCCTGGGGCAGAGCTACACTCGTGTTGGCTAGAAATTGTAGCAGTGCCCTGGTTGTGACGGCTCAGAGCCTCAACGTCGCCCTGATGGCTGATATTGACAAACGCCGCCATGCAGGCAAACAATGGAAGCACCAAGCGCAGCCACACAACCTACAGATAAAACCCCTTTTCTTCCTGTAGATAGATCCCTCTTCTTCTTCCCCCCCAGATTCGACATTCTCGTCGATGGCTACTAGTTGGTTTAGATAGGAGTACCAATTTATTAAGATCTACTAGCTACCGAGCCCGTGACACTGGTAGCTCTAGGTTCTCCTAGAATTCGTCCTTGTGGATGCTCCTCTGCAGCAGTGGGTCTCATGACCCCAGCTATCTCGAGATCCCTGTAGAGCTTGTTTCGTTGGTGTCGCCATTTCCAGCATTCAAAAGATGGTGTATTGTCTCCCTTGGTCAAGCACAACTTCTAGAGGTTGCATCTTCTTGGGTCTTGATCCGACGTAGGTATGATCCAATGGCTGGATGTCCTGAATTCAGTTGAAATTAGCGGCTTGCTAGGTCCTTGGGAGCTACTGCAGCTGTAGGGTCAAGTAGCCAAGTATTCTGTGGTTTGTATATTCGTTGACCTTGTTGGATCGTTGGCCGACCTCCTTTGTCGGCCATCTCTGCTTCTGTGCTTAACAGCTTCTGTTTGGGCTCTGCAGGTAAAAGCCAGGGGGATCTCTCTTGGACCTCTCCCTGGCGGATGGATCAATTATCTTTCTTGGTGCACACCTTTATACCGATATATAGTGATCCAGACACGGATCATTTATCCATATCTCACATGAGTCTCTTGACCTTCCTTTAGAAACATGTCCATTTGTTACTTTGCAGTCCTCAAGGGGTGGTACGAAAGCTCTTGTTTGATATCTTGAAAGTGTAGCCAGTCACCAAAGGCATACCAGCTAAAATTCTTTCCTCTGGTGACTTCTGATGATGGATTCGCTCAAAGTCCAAAATATTTTGCGGCACATGTGTAAACAGGCCTGTAATTCTTCTTCGATCATCTCTATAATGTGGTGACGTTATGACTTCCAATGTCGCCACCTTCAATCGATCGAGCCACAGCTCTAGTCGACTGTTTTCGGGTATTCATACAATGAGCATGATCTAAAGTTTGGAGCTCGGTAGATCTTAGAATTGAGTTTACAGTATGGCGTCAACCTGACCGAATAATCCCAAGCAGTAAGACTACATATATCCCCCACCCCATCAATAACACGACTTTTTGACAATGTTCTTGTATAATCGAGTGCATTGTTCATTTTCTTCTACAGCACAGAGAATCAATTTTACAATTGAAAAATGGCACCAAACCAAAACAACGAAGATATTTCCGCTTATGGGGTGGCCCGTTCTACGATAAAGGGCAACCCCCTTGATGCCGAGCAGCTTCATAAGATGAACGTTTACTTTCGCGCTAGTCTCTATCTCTGCTTGGGGATGCTCTATCTCCGCGAAAATCCTCTTTTGAGAGATCCTCTCCAGCTCGACCACATCAAAGCCCGATTATTGGGTCACTGGGGCTCTGATGCTGGCCAATCGTTCACATGGACCCATATGAACCGATTGATCAAGAAGTACGACCTCGATGTACTCTTCATCTCGGGCCCTGGCCATGGCGCCCCTGGTATCTTGTCGCAATCCTATCTTGAGGGTGTCTATTCAGAGATCTATCCCGACAAAGGCGAAAATGAGGAAGGAATGAAGAAATTCTTCAAACAGTTTTCATTTCCCGGTGGAATTGGCAGTCACGCCACGCCAGAGACTCCAGGTAGTATTCACGAAGGAGGGGAATTGGGATACTCCATTTCCCATGCTTTTGGAACTGTGTTCGACCATCCAAATTTGATTACCTTGACGATGGTTGGAGACGGCGAAGCCGAAACAGGGCCTCTGGCCACGAGCTGGCATAGCAACAAATTCCTTCATCCTGTCACTGATGGTGCTGTTCTCCCAGTACTCCATTTGAATGGATATAAAATCAACAATCCGACCGTTCTCGCCCGGATAAGTCATGATGAACTGTCGTCTTTGCTGGTCGGATATGGATGGACTCCATACTTTATCGAAGGCAGTGATATTGAAAGCATGCATCAAGCCATGGCTGCTACTCTTGAACACTGCATCCTTGAGATCAAGAAGTACCAAAAAGAAGCACGAGAGTCGGGAAAGGCTATCCGTCCACGCTGGCCGATGATTGTCCTGCGCAGTCCCAAAGGCTGGACGGCTCCTCGTAAGCTGGACGACAAGTTGCTTGAAGGGTTCTGGCGTGCTCACCAAATCCCCATCACCGATGTTCGCACCAACCCTGATCATCTGAAAGTTTTAGAATCTTGGATGAAGGGATACAAAGTGGAAGAGGCCTTCGACAGCCACGGAAAGTTGATTTCTGAATTGAGAGACCTGGCACCGACTGGCACTTCAAGGATGAGCGCAAATCTAGTGGGCAACGGTGGTCTTCTTCGCAGGCCTTTGGATATACCGGATTTCAGACAGTACGCGATTAAAGACATTGAGCCAGGCTTCTCTTCTGCTGGCAGTATGGTCAACATTTCTAGATTCCTCCGTGAAATCGTCGCCAATAATCCTACCAACTTCCGTATTTTCGGCCCTGATGAAACCGAGTCGAACAAGCTGGGGGAGGTTTACAAGGCTGGAAAGAAGGTATGGATGGGCGAATATTTTGAAGAAGACAGTGACGGAGGAAACCTGGCAGTTCAGGGAAGGGTGATGGAGATGCTGAGTGAGCATACGTGCGAAGGCTGGTTGGAAGGTTACATTCTGTCCGGTCGGCATGGACTGTTGAATAGCTACGAGCCTTTCATTCATGTCATCGACTCGATGGTCAACCAGCACTGCAAGTGGATCGAGAAATGCGCCGAAGTTGAATGGCGTGCCAAAGTGGCATCATTGAATATCCTGCTTACTGCCACTGTTTGGCGACAAGACCATAACGGCTTCACCCATCAGGATCCGGGATTTCTTGATGTCGTCGCAAACAAGAGCCCGGATGTTGTTCGGGTTTATTTACCACCTGATGGAAACACGCTCCTCTCGGTAATGGATCATTGTCTGCGTAGCGTCAACTATGTCAATGTCGTTGTGGCCGACAAGCAGGATCATCTCCAATTCCTCAACATGGAAGACGCCATCGCCCATTGTACAAAAGGCCTGGGAATCTGGTCTTGGGCCAGTAACGATCAAGGCCAGGAACCTGATGTGGTGATGGCGAGCTGTGGTGATGTTCCAACTCACGAGGCCCTGGCCGCCACTGCACTACTGAGAGAATTACTCCCCAGTCTACGAGTACGATTTGTCAATGTCGTTGATTTATTCAGGTTGCATTCAGAATCTAACCATCCTCATGGCATTTCTGATCGGCAATGGGCATCTATTTTCACAGAGGACAAGCCGATCATCTTCAACTTCCACTCTTATCCCTGGTTAGTTCATCGGCTTGCCTACAAACGTCCTGGGCAACATCATCTCCATGTCCGAGGGTATAACGAAAAGGGAAATATAGACACGCCATTTGAGCTTGCTATTCGTAACCAGACCGATCGATATAGTCTAGCAATATCGGCCATTGACCGTATTCCCTGGTTAAGAAATACAGCGTCTGGTATAAGGGAAGAATTGATCAATCGCCGGATTATTGTTCGGAACGAGGCGTATGATACTGGCATAGATCCAGAACATATCAGGAACTGGAAATGGCCATATCCGAAATGAGCTATCAGACATGCCAGTGTAATATATGGTTGAATCACAGCTGCCAAAGAGGGCATCAAGCCTGAAGATTAGGCACTCGCTTCCATGTGTAGATAATACAGGAAAGCAGAATGAGAGCTGACTGGGCCAATGTATAGTGGCAAACTAATTTTTTGTAAATTCCCAAAAATGTAAATAGTCGTTAATGAATGTGATAGTCGGTTGTAACTTTCCGGTAGCTATTCAAATAGTCACATTAAAAGAATCGAAATCACAGAAAAAGACAGGACGACATATTGTCTTCGCTCTATTGACTGCGTATCATTCCTGTCGTGGTGATTAATAAAGGTTACCATATTGGTAGAAGATTCAATTGAAGCTGCACATGTCTTATTCTGTCTCCACGCCTGGAAGTCTGGGGAATTATATCCTAGGCTCAGGCTCATATGAAGCACAGGTTAATGCGAAATTATGAACCCTCCCTATCATTATTATATTTTAAACCAAGTTTATTGTCCATATAGAGCCCTAAAGCTATGACAGACCATGTTCCATGAACTCGAGGCTAGTAGCTAACACAGCATGTATATATGACTATTTTGGTTATGATCGACATGACAGAATTTTCACGCTAGATAGACTACTTCGAATCAATTTTGAGCCATCTGCTCGCTACAAAAAGTCTACAAGGACGAGACGACCAAGAATTGGGTTTCGATAAGGTATATTCAACTGCTCGGAAGCCATCTAGACAACAGGAGCAATGAGGATAGGATAAGACAGACAAACCAAAGCAGACAGATGAAAAAAACAAAGAATAAACAACCAGATCATCCCAACGCCTCGTCTCCATAGACTCATAAAAATCACTCGCTTGCAAAACATGCTCAGGAAAAGGAGAACAGAACAAAACCAAGAAAACAAATTACAAACAACCGTTTTTCAAACCAACTCCGTAACCGCCCGCTCTGTCTGTCCGTCTAATGCGTGAGGGTATCAATCTGAAGGCGCCAAAATAATCAAGCCACTACTGACTGGTGGCATCCACAATAGTGGTGCCATCAGCAGCAATACCAACCACGTTGCCGGCGGCATCGAGGCCCTTCAGAGCCTTGTCGCCGGAGGAGGAGCCACCGTGGCTAGAGCCGTGACCCTTGGGAGAGCGCTTGGAGTTGGCGGCTTCGGCGATCGTGGTGCCATC
>JAOYNC020019449.1:0-15253 GCA_025802115.2 Bertia moriformis
GAAGATGATCAAAAGCAGCAGCAATGCGGCCATCGGCAGCAGCGCGAGTGCGAGCGCTACCGCTGCCACTGCCGCATATCAAGGCCCCTTCACCCCCGGCAAAACCCTCCTCAGCGGCACTGCTTCTGCTCCTTCTGCTTCTGCTGCCCAAGTTGGCAAGCCCGGCTCCGGCCCCGTCCCTGGCGATGACGACGACGACAACGACGACAAGCATGAGCCGGCGTCATGGTTCCCCTCGGCTTCGGAGCACTCGGCCCGGCAGCGCGCCAGGGCCCAGCCCGTCCAACCGCAGCGGCCCGAGCGCCACGTGGACCCGGCCACGGGACAGATGACCCTGCTGCAGCCCCAGCGCCGGCCCGCTCTGGCTCCGAGGCAGCAGCAGCAGCAGCACTACCATAATCAGCAGGGCCGGTCTCTGCTCAGCAATTTCCCGCAGCCGCCGGCCGGGGCCGTCTCACCGGCGGCGGCGGATCATCACTCTGCGCTGGTGGTTCCTCCGGGCCTCATCGACCTTATCACCACCACGCCGCCGATGCCGCCGATCCCCGCGGGGCCGCCTCCCGCGTCGCAGCGCGATCGCGGCCACGGCTCAGTCTCCCGAAGACCCAGCACGGCCGGAAACGGCGCCTCGGCCGGGGCGGCGGGGGCGACTCGGCAGCGATCCAAGTCCACGGCCGGCCTCGGCGCCCGCCCTCTCAACCACAACCCGCATCCCGCTCCGCCGCCCCCGCCGATGCCGCGATCGACCAGCCGCGGTGGTCGGGAAGGGGAACTCGAGCGGGCCCGCTTGGTGGAGCGGGAGCGCGAGAGACAGATGATGGCGGGGACCGGGGGTCCTCTCCAGACTCCGCCCCTCAGCCGTGGCGGCGGAGGATACCAGGAGAGGCCGATGATGCGCGGCAGGAGCGGGACAGTGAAGTACTGAGGAAGCGCCGGCCCTATTCCCGGGCATGGGCCTGGTCCGGCCCGCTGTCGGCCTTGCCTCCTATCTCCCGTCATTTTCCACATTTATCCCACTCGTGGAGGGCCCAGCAGTCGGTCTAGGCTGGATGAGAGGGGTTCATATTTTTATGTCATTATTTCGTATCATGTAGGGGAAGTCCGAGACGAGCTGTAGTTGATGAAAGTCTAAATAAAGGCATGGTCGTGAAGTATGGTTGTTTCGAGCGTCGGGCCGTGGATGCGCGTATCGTATGCATTAATCTTGTTAAGGCTATACGGATATCGCTGCCCTTCGCTTGTCTTGTTCGCGCGCGCTCTCCCTCTGCCACGGAGCGTGGTTGCGTGTGTGATGGAGTTAACGCTGGTCTCGGCTCCACAATTTGGATCACGGGTGAGGAGGAGGAGGAAGAGGAGGAGCGCAGATGGATGTGGTGCAGTGTGTAATGCCGCTGCTGCCGCCGCCGCGATGTCGTGTCCGCCTGCTCGCCCCCCGGCCAAATTTCGTACTGTCTGCCCCCAGCAATGATACACCTCCCCGGGAGGGCCCACACGTCCATCCGGTCCCCGACGCACACGAGAAGGGGTCCGGCTCGATCTCGTCAAGCCCGCCTGACAGCGGCCCCGCTCAGGCGGCGCGAGCACGGAAGTGTGAGATAGTCAGTTGCTGCAAGTTATAACAGACACCTGTTCCGCCGGTTGATGGTCCCGAGCGCGTTGTGTCTGGCTAGTTATATCTATTGGCGCAGTGTTCGCTGCCGCCTTGAAGTTAGAGAGCGCAGGGCTAGTAACCGACTACTCTTCCGCCACAATCCTCATCCCGAGATGTGGTCTGGTGTTTTTTTCCGCGAGGGCGCCTGTGCCGCCTCTGCCGTCTGGTGTTTCTTCATTCCCCGAGCTCCGCCGAAAGCTTTCGTGGCGCGGGCAGACAGGCGGGCAGGCATGCAGGCCTGGAATCAGCGGAGACGACGTTACTGGGATCGCGCGTCCGGCCTCGGTCTTCAGGCTTCCCTCGCGTCTTGTTATGGCTATTCCGGCTGAGTCAAGTGCTGATTATATAATGATTCTGGGTTATGAGCGACCGGGGTGCCTAAAACGCTTAGGTTGGTTTAGATTCGTACCGGCCGCCCCCCCCGGTTCGGCGAGTACATATATAATCATCATGGGGAGGTGTCTCGTAGGACGCAGCCCGTCGCTGCAAACCAGGGGGACATTCGTCTTGTCAAGGAGGCGGTCGACAACAGCAGGCTATCTGTTACAACTGACTGTCAGTGAGTGGGAGGGATTGTGGGGAGTGGAGCAGGTTCGGCGCAAGGGCTGATTATATAAAAGATAGAGCTGTGCAGTTCGTGCCTCTCAAGGTCGGTCGGTATGTGGCATCTATCTCATGATCGCTGATCTAGAGCAGTGGGTCGTGGTGCCTGGGAATGTTCATTTACTTGCGACGATAGTGCAATACTGGCCGGCAAGGACGGATTTTGTCGCCTGCCATGATTGACCGAGATGCCGGCCGTATGGCAGGCAGCAAGTTCGCCCGCCGATGAAGGCCTCACCACGATCACATGTGGACATGAGCATTGCCGAATCTCTGCCTGGGCCGGGGGCGACCCGGTCGGGAATAGATAGACATGTAGCTGGATGGACGGGGCTTCTCATTTGATAGTCGCGCCTGTCTGCTACCCCAAGGCCCCCTCGGAGCCTCGGCCATCTTGCCCCCCTACTTCGTCCGCTTGTAAATCTTGGCCAAAAAGGCCTCAAACACCTGCCGCTTCAGTCCCTCACTCTCATCCACCTCCGCAATCATGGCCCGGATCTCGCCCGCCCGCGCCTCCTCGTACTCGGCATAGACCCGCTTGAGGTCGAGCTCGTCGTATAGCGCCTTGACGCGGGCCTCCTTCTCCGAGTCCTTGCGGCCGTAGTCCGCCTCCAGGACAGCGCGCTGCTCGGGCGACGCCCGAGCCAGCGCCTGGTTCACCAGCCACGAGCACTTGTTGTCCATGATGTCGGTGCCGATCTTGCCAATGTGGTCCGGGTCGCCGTAGTTGTCAAGGTAGTCGTCCTGGGCCTGGAAGTACTCCCCGAGCGGGATCAGGATCCGCTTCGCGTGGGCCAGGTTGGCGGCCGTGGCGATGCCGAGCATGTGCAGGGCCAGGGCGACGGGCAGGTAGAAACTGTAAAAGGCGGTCTTGAACCGGACGATGAAGGTGAACTTGTCCATCGAGAACGCATCCAGGTTGACGCGGTCCTCGGGCGCGGTCAGCAGGTCCGTCAGCTGGCCGAGCTCGGTCTGCAGCGTGGTCTCGTGGAAGAGCTCGAGCAGGTCGACGTAGGAGCCGTGCTGGCGGAAGAGGTGGCGGAGCAGCAGGTAGATGGACGACTCCAGCATGAAGGCGTCGTTGATGGCGATCATGCCGACGCCGTCGCGCCGGTACCAGCACGGCTTGCCGCGCCGGGTGATGGACGAGTCCATGATGTCGTCCGAGACCAGGAAGAAGGCCTGCAACAGCTCCGTCATCCAGCCGAGCGCGGCCGCCTGCAGGAACTGCTCCCCCGACAGGGGCGCGTCCAGCAGGATGGAGGCGGTGTCGGGGACTGACATGCCGCGGTTGCACTTGCCTCCGACCGTGTTTGCGCGCAGAACCTATGGGTGTGTGTGGCGCATGCGTACCCCATGGTGTGCCAGTCAGTCAGCCAAAAAGATCACAGAGGTAGTGGATCGTAGATGGATCATGCGGGGGGCGAAGTGAGTGCAGAGGGGGCGGGGGGGCGGCCGAGAGAGCCCACCTCCCGGAGCCAGGCCGTCTCCCGCTCTGGCAGATTGTATTTCTCAATGTGGCCCATGATCATTGCCTCGAGCTTGGGGAATACGGCCTCGAACTCGGCGAGGGTGGTCTTGTGGGGAGCCATGCTGGGGCGGCGAATTGGGTGGACAGTCGCGGCCGAGTTTATGGATTGATCTTGGGGTCTGGTTATACGAATCGCAAGAGCGGCACGAAGAAGAGAAGAGCAGTTGGATAGGGACGGAGAGAGGAGAGACTGGGTGGGCGGATGTGAAGAGGGCGACCCCCCTCCACTTCAGCATTTGAGAGGAAAGCGCGGGGACCGACCAAAAAAAAGAGGGGCGGCGCTTCCATCACCGCCCCCACCCCACCTCCCCCGCCGGCATAGCTGCAGTGCAGGCCGAACGAAATGCACATCGCCGACCGACCGGAGGCCGCGGCAGCCAGTCGGAAGGAGCCACGCATGACACGTCACGACACCCAGATGAGCAGATCGCAATTCGCATGCAGCACAGAGGAGGCAGACAACCTTCCTCTTCCATTCAGCATCGGCGTGCGACGCAGGCGTTCTCTGCAGCTCCCTCTCACGGGCACGCGCACAAATACGCATACCATAGTGGAATCCTCCTCCGTCAGGAGGGTGGTGGATATGGGCGAGAGGCTTTCTCGCCGGGACGTTTATTGTATGTATGATATCTCTGCTTTCTCACTCGGATAGGCGGCCGATCGCACGCCAAGAAACCGGAGTCCTCCTCGGCCGTAAGAGGAGGGGCGTGTATGCGCAAGGTACTTCGCCGGGGCGTGTAAGGATAAGCGTACCAAATACAAAAACACAAACCCATTCGACTTTCTCGGTCGTCGGGGGCAAGAGACTTCTGCGGGGTGTGTATGTAAGGATCACGGGGATCAAACCCAAAGACACAAATTCATTCAAGCCTCGGCCGTGAGAGGGGGGGGTGCAAGAGACCTCGAACCTCGACGTGGAGATTGTATGCATGCCGCCTCCTTTCTTTCTCACTCTGACATGAAAGCCGCACGCAGACAAACTCATTCAGAACCACCCTCGACCGAGGTTATACAGTATTTCCTGCTCGTATAGGAAGGCCGCATGCACGAAAAGAGGAGATTATCTCATTCAGAACTCTCCCCGGACGGGTATGTATATGCAAAAAGAAAGAAAGAGCAGATGATCCTAATAGAGACCAGGCTGGCCGCCTATCCCAAGCCCTGAAATCCATGTCCGACTCCGAAGGATCATGCCCCCACCCCCGGATATATCGAACCGAGATAGCAAAATATATAAGATGGCAAGAAATTCAACAATATCACCCTTCAAAGTTCCCATTCTCCACGCTCGGATACGCACTGCCACTCATCTCGGCCCAGTCCCAGTCCAGGGTCATTGGCAGCGACGTCAGGTCCTGCGGCAGGAGCAGCTGCGGCTGGTACGCCATGCCGCCGCCGGTGCCGCCGCCGCCACCCGCCGCCATGCTGCTCATCCGTGGACTCTGCAGCAGGCCGTCAGACCCGAAGCCGGTCAGGTCCGCGAATGTCATGCCGACATCGACCATGTTGAAATCCTGCACCGAAGTCCAGTCGGCCGGCATCTGAGGCAGGGGTGGGGGCAGGGGTGGGTGGCCGTGATGCTGCTGTTGATGTGGATGTAGCTGCTGCTGCTGCATGGGGCTGCCGTAAGACTGAGAAGACTGAGTGTGGTGATGGTGCGACTGGTGAGGATGATGATGCGGGTGGGCTTGATGCTGCTGATGTGCTGCCATATGCATCCCCGAGTGTTGTTGTTGTTGCTGCTGCTGTTGTTGTTGCTGATGTGCCTGTTGTTGCTGCTGCTGCTGCTGCTCTTGCTGCAGCCCATATCGTTGTTGTGGCGGCGACAACTGCTGCTGCGACTGCTGCTGAGGATAATTGCCCCCCTGCGCCGGCCTCTGCGGCATGGCCATTGTCTGCATGGGGGGCGTCGCCCTCGGCACGATCGGGTCGTGGCTCTTGCGCTTCCGGCGCGACATCTGTTCCGTCTCCGCCTTGTCGATGAACACCCGGGCCAGGCGCTCACACTCCTCGCAGACCGAGAGCATCCGCTGCACCCCGCCCGTCTCGGCCTCCTGGCCCAGGCCGTGCAGAAAGGTGACGACCATGGCCATCAGCTTGGTGTCGTTGCGGGCGCGCGAGTCGAGCGGGTTCTGAAGGATGTGGCCGAACAGCGTGATCAGGGCCGACACGGGGAAGTACAGGATCATCCTGGACGATTGCCTCAGTCAGCATCTCGTGTTAGGGCCCGGACTGAATGAGCAGGCGACCTACCACACGCATGAGGCATCCCCCTGTGGGATGTACTTGAGCAGCGAGATCGTCGCCCGGGCCGCCGCCGTGCACAGGGCCGCGGACGAGAAGATGCGCGGGTTCAGCGGCTTCGCGTTCAGGCCCTGGATCGCGTAGTTGGACAGCCGACTGGTCCAGTAGCCGTGGTGGACCGACATGCGGTGCACCGTGGTCAGGCAGTTGTAGTAGCTGAAGTGCAGGCTGACAATGTGCAGCATCAGCGGGGTGTGGGACGCCCGGATCTCGTGCTCGGGCCGGAAGTCGATCGGGATCCGGTCCTTCCAGTCCTCGAGCTCCTGGTCGAGCTCGCCGATGGTGTTGAGCAGCTCGCCGTCGGACTGGCGGGTCGCCTTGGTGGAGTAGAGCCGGCGGTAGACCCGGCTCTCGATCCGGGCGAACTCGCACACAACCCGGAACAGGTTCATCTTGCCCTTGCCGTCGGCCAGCGGGATGTTGCCGGTCCCGTCCTCCGGGTTCGGGTCCGGCAGCTCGACGCTCATGTCGTCGTCGTCCTGGGCCGGCGGCCGGCCGTTGCGCAGGCACAGGTCCTTGTCGAGCATGTAGGCGATCCAGAACACGCGCCTACGCTGCTCCAGCTCGATCGGGTTGAGGTCGAAGCCGGTGCCGCGCTTGTGCAGGCCGATGCTGTGGGCCAGCCGGATCGCGGCCGCCAGCAGGAGAAACGTCGGCTGCGGGTTGGGGGTGCCCTGCATGAACAGGGCCATGCACAGCAGCGCCTGCACGCTCAGCAGGTCGGTGTTGCGCATCGTCAGCTCGGTGAAGACGCCCATGGCGTTCTTGAGGTAGGCCCACGACTTCTCATCCTCCTCGGGCGGGACAAGCCCGCTCATGACGCGCATCCGGTGCGCCGTGGCCAGGACCACGTTGAGGCTGGCCCACCAGCCGGACCCCTCGTACGGGGACTCGCCGTACTGGCGCTCGAACAGGTGCATGAAGGTGCCCTGGTGGAAGAGCGGGAACATGCAGTTGAGGTTGTCGAAGTAGTCCTTGACCAGGGACGCGGCCTCGGGCTTGGACGGCAGGTCGATGAAGACGGGCCGGGAGAAGAGGTCGTTGAAGATCTCGGGCTTCCAGTTGGTCCACTTGTGCGAGTCCATGGACACGTCCGAAATGATCTGCCGGAACGAGCTGTCGCCCGTCTTCTCGTTGACCCACTGGATGCCCTTGGGCGAGAAGATGGAGAAGCCGGACGAGGAGCCTGTCCCGGAAGGCCGGTCAGCAGCAACATACCGCCGGCGTCATGTCATCCTCGAGATGGCTGCTATCGCCTACCGGTGTATCTGACGTCGCCGCTCTGGTTCGTCACCAGCGAGCACATCATCTCGGACAGGGACTCCACCTCCCCCGGCCCGCTGCCGCCGTCGTCGGACGTGCTCGATTTGGGCTTCTCATCGCGGTCGCGGTCGCGGTCTCCGCGGTCTCGGTCCCGGTCTCGGTCTCGGTCTCGATCCCGCATCGGCTCGGGCGAGAGCGAGCTCTGCGGGCTGGTCGGGTTGTTGCTGTTGCCGTTGCTGACGTCGTGCCCCGAGGTCGCCTGTGAGGGCGACGCCGGGGACGACGCGGCCGCCTGCGACGCCTGTCTCGATTGCTGCCTCTCAACAAGTTTCCGCTCCAGCATTCCCAGGTCCGTTGCCCCGTCCTCCTCGCTGAGCAGGCCTGGCGGATTTTAACTCTCTTGGTCAGCTCTCGGCCCTTGAATGGCATGGCAGCCGAGCTGAGTGGCAGGGTAGGCCACCTACCAGACAGCCTGAGGAGGCTCTCCATCCGACCGAGCCTGTTTTCCAGCCCCTCGATGTACTTGGTGCCCTTGGGCGGGGTGCGCTTCTTTTCGACCTGGGTGAAGATGCACTCGTTCTTGTAGTTGAGACAGTGGGTGCAGGACGGCATCCGGCCGTCGCACTTTATTTTCTTCTTCCTGCACATGTCGCACGCCTACAGGCCGTCGGTCAGTCGGCAGTTCGACCCGGCATGTTCTCTTGCCATTGTCATTCTGCCCCATCGCCATTCTGTCCCATCATCGCTGGCTCCTGCTTGCTCTTGCTTGTCCACATTCTCTTTTCTGGTGGCCGTTCGGTCGATGTACAGTCCTCTCCTCCCTCGGGCCAAATCCCGCCAACTTTTCCAATGCCTGCTGAGCAGCTTCTCTACTGGGCGGGTGAGGCTTACCCTAGCTATTCTCCTTCTCTTCGGGTCGTTGGCGTCGTCCAGTAGATTGGGGTCCGGGAACATCTGGGCGGCCAGCTCGGGCGGGAGATGCTGGACCGGGAGGCCATCGTGCGCGAAGGGGCCGAATATCTGGGGCGGCGGGTTCATGAGTGGCGGCGGGTGCCCCATGGACAGCCGGAAGCCAGTGTGGGCCATTATCTCCTCGCTCCCCGTCCTTTCTTTCTCCCTCTCTCGGTAGCGCGTGCGCGGGCGGGCGGGCGGTCGGTCGGTCGGTGGAGATCAGCTGTCAATGGTAGCCGAAACTGACGTTATGGGCGCGGTCGAATGGCGTTGTGTTGAAATCCGGCGTCGATCGTGAGTCGTTGAGTCGTTAGTCGTCTGAACGTGGGAGGCCGGGCGAAGGAAGGGGTCCGAGTTCCGAAGCTCGAACGCTCGAGGCTGGCGCGGCAGGGCCGGGGTGGGGGGATCTCTGGTTCTGGGCTGTCTCACACTCGCAGCCCGGAACGGGTGGCGTCAGGGAACAAGCGAGTCGGGTGGGGGAGGGGGGCAGAAGAAGCAGAAGAAGAAGCAGAAGAAGAAGAAGAAGAAGAAGCAGAAGAAGAAGAAGAAGAAGAAAATAAGGAGCAGCGGGCGCCAAGCTGGTGGTGGTATGTACCGGTATCAGATGGCAGTGTCGGCAAAGGCCGCGGCAACGCGGCAGAGGTCGAATACGGTTATTTCAGCTGGACGTCCGCCGATGCTATTAATAAGTCGCGATGGTGCGGTAATCAGCAGCTGGAGGTGGTCGACTGAGCCGGCCGGTACGGTCAAAAACGGCGAGGCCTTATTCGGCCAGCAGTCCGCTCTCGAGGGAAAGCAAAAGCACGAGACAAGAACGATGGTTCGGGGGGAGGGAGGGGGGGCGGCCAGGTAGGAGGCACTCGAAATAGACGGACGGGCCAAAACCGGACGGAGCCCGTCTGATTTTCTCTGTTGGGCGGGCAGAGGACTCTTTGGCGCGCGCAGGCCGGATTCTGGATTGGTCATCCCGCTTTGGAAGGTGGGAGATGACGGTTCGCCGGGGGCTGGTGCAACGTGGAGCACAAGGCCGGCAGGTTGGAGGCGGAGGGGGGGGAGGGGGAGGCGAGGCGGACACGGAGGCTGCCGGATCAGATGGCAACACTGGGAGGGAAACCTGAGACGGTTCACCGTGACGAGATGCGATGCGATGCGATGGCGAGCGATGTCGCCCCTCTCTTGCTCGCCCCTGGTCTGTCCGCTCGTCCGTCCTGCGGACTTTCCGACCTCGTCTCTCCCCCTGGCTTGTTTTCTGTTTAGAGAATGAGTGTCTGGCCATGTGCGGAAGTAATGGCCAACTGGGGGTTGCTCGCGCACGCGCACGCGCGATCTACCTGGTCCACTTGCGTGATCTCGGGGTCCGTCGAAAAGTCCGCGCCTCAGTTGAGCGCGGGCAGGCAGGACAGGCAGGGATGGGACACCACGCCGCCACGCCGCATGGCTTCCCGGGCTGAGACCGTCCTTCACAGCATCCGGCCGCGCCGCTGCCCTGGGGGAGGGCACGCCATGCAGGACCAAGGTTGGTCGGCTCCGTTGATCAAATCAAGAGTCTCGGGCCCGAGAACAAGTGGTGTCGGACTGAAAAGAAATCTTAAGCAAGGCCGGAAGGCATCTTGCCGCTGGCGATGCCAGGCTGCCCCCTCGCCGGGGCCAAAATCCCGTTCTCCATCTGCTGTCCAAAATCCCGCTCCCCGTCTGCGGCCCAGAATCCCGTTTCCCGTCTGCGGTCCAGAATCCTATTTCCCATCTGCTGTCCGAATCCCGGCCTGTACTCACCCACGCGCATCTGAACCGGGTGCCGCAGCGCGGAGGCCCAATATCTTGGAATAGAGAGCGCCCCATCCCCCCCTCTCTCCCCTCTCCGCCTCAGCCTTTTTTATATTTTTCTTCCTGCGCATATTGATGCAGCCGGAAATGCGGGCGGTGCGTGCAGTGGCAAAGAAATAGAGAGACAGCGAGAGAGAGACCGAAAGCGAGAGAGACAGAGGTACAGTTCTTTGCAGGGTCTCAGCCGGGGTCTCGGGGCCCATCGACTCGGCCGGTTTCATAGCCAAACCGGACGTCAGCCTCTCGTCCCGTAATTTGCATCCGAGCGACTAATGGTGGGCTGTGCGTTCATGAGAAGGAAGCCGTCGGCTTGGTCGGCTTTGATCCCGGCCGTTGCTCATGGTGGGGAGAAGGGGATGGAGGGATGAGGGGAGGAAGGATGAGGGGAGGAGGGATGAGGGGAGGAGGGGAGCGGACTTGGAATTCCCGAGCGCCGTTTCAGATCTGTCTCAAGCCGGGCAGCGGTGGTTCGGGCCCGTCGGGTTGCAATACGCCGCCGCCGCTATTGATGGCTCCCCTATCCCAATGCCGGGCCGGCTTTCTTTTCAACCGTTGCGAGTCACGCCCGTATGCGGCCTCGGCAGCCTTCGCCCGTGGCAGCGTGGATGATGACATGGCGCTGGCGCGCCGGCACCCATGTGTCGTGAAATCTGAGTAGGATGAGGCAAAAGGTATGTCGACGGGCCGTCTCGCGCCCATGAGGTGCCATGAAATCCGGTCGATACCAATCCGAGCGACATGGAGGATGGGTCCGCCAGCGTGGAGTGGACAGAGATCCGAGCGGGACACGTCTCGAGCTGACAAGCCTCGGCCACCACCACTACACACACCCGAGGGACCACCCGACCAGTCCGGTCCACGTTATGTATGACGGGTAGATAGGTCCAGACCGGCGGATATGCAGATTCTGGCCGTTGAATACACACATACACCCCCCCACCCCCGAGACATCCCCTGATCTTACCCGTCCACCTATCGCAAGGAAGGTCCGAAGTATCGGTGCCCCGTAGTCCAGCCCGTAGTCCGGCCAGTAGTCCGGCCCGTAGTCCGGCCGGTCGCATCCGCTGCGACCCGTTCTGCTTATACTCGCGAATATGGACATGTATATGTGCATGCCGGGAGGTGAGCTCTGATTCGGCAGCTCCAACAGACCGCGGTTGGCCCTATCTCATCTTGACCATGGAGAGAAAACATGGCCTCGCTGCCCCCCCCGCTTCCAGGAGGGCGAAGGCCCTTATTCCATTCAATATGCAAGATATCAATACATATCAATCCACATAGTTGGAAACTTGAGTGGCCACGTCCCGTTTCCCATTTCACATTTCCCATTTCCCCAACGATTTACCCCGCCCAGCCGATTCCCAGCCCAGCCGATTTCCACCCCCCATCTCTGCAGCTTCTATCAATCCGGAAAATAAAAACTATGTCTGATATGTGGCAAAATATGTGTCGTCTGAACGGTAAAAAGGTTGGAACCGAAGAATAAACGTAGATACGACGCCGGGCTGGCCCGCCCGCTCGCTCGAGCAACGTGCCGGGGGCAGCTGAGGGAATGAAATGAACGAGAGATGCAGCGCGAATGGAATGAGTGGCCTTGCTCGCGGCCACGGCATCAAGACAGAAAAGAATCCGGCCGGTCCGGGATTCGCCGCCGGCCAAGACAATTGCTAGTTCCTTTTTGGGCACATGGTGCACGGGGCGGGCGCGCCCGAACCTCGTCAGGCCCCACATCCAGCCTCCCTGACATGGCTCCGCAGATACCGGAACTGCTGCGATCATCCGCCACTACGGATCAGCAGGGGAGGGGAGGGGGCAATTGTGAGCGTGCATATCTCGATACCTAGAAGGGATGGAAAAGGCGAGGGAGCAGCAGCCCCCTCGGCTCATATTGTCTCGGTGAATCTCGATGTCGAGGAATTATCGTGTGAGCGGGCCGGCTGAGGGTCTGCAAACGGGTTCTCCTCCGTGATAGGAGTTCGGGCTGGTCCGGGCCGCATCATGAGGACGCCGCTGACGGGCCGCATGGGTGAGCCGAGGGCCAGCCGGGGCAGCGCTCCCCCCCCACCCCCTCCTCCTCCTTCCGGCCCTCCACTCTCGAGGTGTGCCGGAGGATAGGACGGATACGGCGACAACAGGGCGCCGCTCGCGGTGTTCTGGTGCGGGTCCGTGTAGCCGTCGCCGCCGGCCTCGAGCACGGACGGCAACTTCCGGCCGGAGACCTTGTAGAACCCCCTCTCGGAGGAATCAGCCTCCGGAGAGGAGCCGGCCGACAGCCTGGCCAGCGCGGCCGGGATGGAAAACGCCCGCGAGGATGGTCTCTGGGTCATCATGGTGGCGGCTTCCCCGTCGGGACCGCCGCCGCTGCCGCCACCGCTCCCGTCGAGAATTCCTCGGTTGATGGTGGCGAGGCTGCCGCCGGTGATGGCCAGCCGACCGCCGGTCCGCTTCCTCCACCGGAAAATGACGGCGACGAGGACAAATATCAGGGCCATTCCGGCGATCCCGCCAATCACGCCCCCCGCCACGGCGCCGGACGGAGGAGGGGCGGACGACTCGGATGAGGGGATAGAGCCGTTCCGGGAGCCGGGATTGGCTGGGGAGCCGGCGGCGGGGGTTGGGCCCCCCGGCCCGCCCTCCTGTCCGGGGCCATTGTCCCCATCGGGCCCGGGCACCCAGTCAGGCGCGGTAGAGGGAAAGAAGGGAGTGGCGGTGGTGGTGGCTATGAAGGGGATCGCGGCTGGAGTCGTGGTGGCGGAATTTTCGGTCCTGATGGCCGAGGTAGGGAGGGGGGTCGTCGAGGTCGAGAATGAGAGGGCCGTGGTGGGAATCGGGGAAAGGTCAGGCGATGGAGCGGCCGATGCTGAGGTTGATAATGACGACGACGATGACGACAACGACGTCGATGATGGCGACGGAGAAATCTGGTCAGATGGAAACGAGATGAATTTCTTGCCAGGCGACTCGGCAGCCTCAAAAGGCGTCCCGGCGCTGGCATTGATAGTGACAGTGACAGCCGCTGTAATGAGGGGCGAGTCGGCCAAGGATGGGTATGGCCATGTCAGTTCTGCGGGGCCCCCTCAACATGGCTATGCCGGGCGCGGGCTCGAGACTCACGGCTGCTAGTAGAATTCGAAGCCGGCCTCGGGCTGGATATACCCGATGGCGAGGTGGTGGTCAAGCGAGTGGATGTCAGGGAAGGTTTCTGACTCGGATGACTGGACGACGGCTCGGTCGATCCGGTCGTCGTCTTTGCAGCTGCCATCGTACCGGTCTCCGCGACGGTGTTCTCCGGCGGCGGGAGCACCGGGGACAGGACCGGGCTGGGGACGGCCGGACTGGGGACGGCCGGTTGGGGAAAACTGCGGCTGGCGGCGGCGGCGGCGAGAAGTAAAGTGGAGGTAGCGGAGCTGGGGACGGCTGGTGGGCCTGCGGTTTCGCTGGGAGAGGCGGCGGCCGGAAGGATAGGAGATGGCGCGGATGGCGGCGAGGCGTGGACGGTCGAGGAGAGCCCAAGAGGAGAGCCGGCCTCGTCGACCAGCGCAACGAAAGAGGCTGTCTGGACGACAGTGACCACCTTGACGCTCACCGACTCGGCGCGCGGCCAGATCCGGGATCGGGAATGCAAGTGGGCCTGAGTGAGTGAAGGTCCGATGGGGGGACCGCTCATGGCGGGCAAAAGGGACGGCGGCGGCGGCAGCAACGGCGACGGCGACGGCGGTGGCGAGCGGATGGTGCAGCGTTAACTAATACTGAGCAGTGACGCAAATTCGTCGAGGTCCATCGCCAGCGTATTCATGGTCCAGAATAGCGATCGTCCCGAGTCCCGCAGAGCTGTCCCCAACAAGACGGTCTCCTTAGTAGCAGCAGCAAGAGACGGCAGCAGAAGCAGCAGAAGCAGGTATCGGCTCAGCAGCTCCAAGGTCGTCTCCGCCGACTCCCAGCTCGCCAGCACTGCGCTCTCGCGTCGTGTCGTCCGTCTCTCTCACTGGCATCAGACTCCTCGAATGGCCACCTCTTTTCGTCTTGCCGTCGGATTTTTTCTTTTTTTTTTCTGCCACCGACCGGGGGGGAGGAGAGACAAACAGACACACGCCACCACCCAACACAGACTGCTCACTCACACCAACGTGGCGGGAAGAAAACGAGGGTAAAAATAAACCGATCCGGAAAACGAATCGAAAAGAAAAAACGAGAGGACGGTCGTGTGTATTGACCCGAGACAGGGGCAGGGAGAACGAGCGATAGTTGGAGTGGTGCTGCTTCCCCTGTGGGGTTGGTTGTATGAGAAGAGATGATGGCAGGATAAAAAAAACGAGCGAGTCAGCAGCGGCAGCGGCAGCAGCAGCAGTCGCGGCGGCAGCAGAGCAGAGCGGGCGTAGGGAGCGGCGCAGAGCGGGCCCCGAGTGGATGGCGCAAAATGAGGGCAAACCCCCTAGCGAAATTACTTGCAACGGCCCTGCGTGTGGGTGTGCGTACGTGCTGCGAGCCCACGCTGGGGCGTAGGGCGGAGGGGGCGACTCCACGGCAGTCCCGACCAATTAATTACAGGCGCCGCCAAGCTCATGTGCCCCCCACTGCTGCCGCCGCAGGACCGAAGCCCCTGGCTCGCCCTTGGTGCCATTTTCCATTTTGCCATTTTGCCGTTTTCCCATTTTCTGCTCTCGCCTCGGCCAGATGTGGGGGGTTGCGCGTATCGGGCTTTTTCATGGGCTCGGGACGATCATTGCTCTTTGAGCGCCGGGAACACGAACAGGGGGGCCACGTCCATCGAGGGGTCTGGGGACAATGACGTTCCTCGGCCTATGAAGACAGCCGAATTTCTCGACCTGAATCCCTGACCCAAATTCCCTTTTTTTTTTTTTTTTTTTTTTTTTTTCTTTTTTCTGACCGGGCAGCAGGCAGGGTGGCAGGTTGGTCGGCACATGGCCGCTGCAGCGCCAGCGTCTCCGCATGCTTTCTCACGTACCACCCGTGGCGTGGTCGGGCTGGTGGTCCTCGTATTCGATCCCTTTTCCCCCGGGGGCTGAGCTCAGAGATACCGGGCCCACGTGCCCAGATGCATGCACCGAACGACTGGCCGTTGGCGGCAGCGGGGGGGAAAAAAGCAAAAACGAAACCCTTGGCCC